>CM040767.1:62086183-62126183 GCA_022829085.1 Abramis brama
ACACAGTCATTATGTGTGTTTATGATGCTGAACACCTGCTCTCGTCGCTGTAAGTGTGTGTTTACCTCCAGTAGTAGAGATGAATGACTGGATACTGGAAGAAGCTCTTCTGTTTCCTGCATCTGCCCTGATGCCACCAGCAGTTCACGGCCACAAACTGCACCTGCACACACAGGACACGCATCATCACACACAGGACACGCATCATCACACACAGGACACGCATCATCACACACAGGAAACTGCAGCACATTCTTCTGTTCTTCATCACTGACTGTTACGCAGTGGAAGACATATGTGAGAAACTCAACACAGTAGTGTTCCCAGTACGCACCTGTGCCGTGAGCCGCAGCGCCACCTGCTGGAGGACCCGTCGTGCAGTGAGGCAGTGAGCGCACCAGGGGGCGTAGTAGAACACCACCGACACATCCGCCTCCTCCCGCAGGACATGCGCCTCCTCCAGCTGACCCAGGAACAGGTCCAGCACCGGCCCGTCCGCGGGGAAGAAGCGGCCCGGAGCCCGCGCCAGCGCCACCACTGCCTTCTCCCGGCTGACACACACACACACACACACACACACACACACACACACACACACACACACACACACACACACACAGAGAGAGTCAGTGGTTTTATTGATAATCTTAAATGTCTCTTGATCATCAAATCATCATATTACAGTGTATGGGTAAAAATTATCGATTTTTCTTTTATGCCAAAAATCATTAGGATATTCAGTAAAGATCATGATCCATGAAGATATTTTGTAAATTTCCCACCTTAAATATATAAAAAAATATATTTTTGTGAGTGAATGCAGCACAATCGCCAATAGAAATGAACAACTTTAAAGGCGATTTTCGAATTTTTTCTGCACCCTCAGATTCCAGATTTTTAAATACGGTAGTTTTATCTCGGGCCAAATATTGTCCTATCCTAACAAACCATACATCAAAGGAAAGATTATGTATTCAGCTTTCAGATGATATATAAATCTCAATTTAAAAAAAAAATACCCATAAGACTGGTTTTGTGGTCCAGGGTCACATATTCACCTAGAAGACAGCTGATTTACACTGGAGTAATATTTCAACCATACGTTACAACCCTAGTCCTCACCAGACGCGACGCGATACGATTCCAGCGACAAATAATGTGTCTGTCACACTAGACGAAGCGACTACGAGATGTGAAAAAATCAATCAAAACCCACAGCCAATCAGAACAGCGTGTGGGCGGAGTCTCATGGCAAGTGGACAGCACCACAGCCAATCAGAACAGCGTGTGGGCGGAGTCTCATGGCAAGTGGACAGCACCACAGCCAATCAGAACAGCGTGTGGGCGGAGTCTAGAGATTAATCTCTACGGCTATCGCAAGAAAATGGATAAGCAACTACATAATCAAATTCACAAATATTACACCATTTAAACACATTTAAAAATACATAGGCTAAATCTCAAGCTCTGCATGTTCCCTGCGAAGCCGTTTCAAATTCCCCCTTTCAGCTGGCACGTTCTGGATTTCAGTATTTGGGAATCAATATCACACGTGATTTGGAAAATCAGTTTAAAGCCAACTATCCCCAGTTAACAAAAATTATCCAGAACCGATCAGACTGGTCGATGCTTCCAGATTCTTCTTTTGGCAGGATTAATGTTATAAGAGTGAATATTCTTCCGAGATTGAACTTTCTGTTCCAGAACTTGCCATGCTACTTAAATACAGATTCTTTTTTAAAGATTAATTCTTCGGTTTCAAGGTATATTGGAATCATAAAAAACCCAGACTCAAACTTTAGTTTTGATGAAACTAAAAGAATTAGGTGGGGTTGTATATGTTTGCTCTGCACGAGTTAAACACGTGTAAAGCTGGTTTCTGAATAGACCTGATTCACGCTGGACTGGGACTGAGTCTTCAAGATGCTTTCCTAGACTGTTATGCTCTCTGCCATTTATTCATAATATACAAAATAATGAATCTCTAACTGATATTTTCACTGTGACTGATGCTCTTTGTATAATTATGTAATTTTGGGATTGTGTTAATTAAAGGTTACTGGAAGAAGATCCACAAAATTATTCAAGAGATTCCTGGAAAGAGTTTTGCACTGTCTCCAAACGTATATCTTCTGAACTGTAAAGCTGGTCTTTCATTTTTTTTCTCTATAAAATGTCTGTTTTTTTATTTACTCAGATATGCACTGTTGTATAATAACTATTATTTCTCTTTTTGTTATTTTAAATGCATATGTATGAACATGTATATCCATCGGTTGTAAGATAAGGTTTGGATGTACTGTTGTGAGATACCAGTACCACTGTTGTGTTATTGTTAATAAACAAATAATCCATTGTTGCTTTTACAGCTACAAAGCTGGAGCACTAAATGCTCAGAGTCACATGACACGCTTTTAACATTAAATAAAGCACATAAACAGCACCTGAGATTATCATCGCCACACTTTGTGTTTGTTGTTCCTGCGCAACATCCCTACACTAGAGTCGTGGTGTCGCCGTCGCGGCTGGTTAGGACACACACACACACACACACACACACTGATCAACATGGAGAAGAGGCTTTTATCGCGTGTATTAGCACACAGTTTGAGTTTAATCTGTTTTTTGGCTTATTTTATCTGTAAAAGAAAACGTGTCTAACAATAATGCACACCTGAATATAAGGCGTTTCCCATTTCCAGCCTTCATCAACAATTATATATCACTTATAAATGATTAAATACAAAATTAATAGTAGTTATTAAGAGTAATGTGGTTTGGAATTGGTAAAATGTGCTTGAAAAAAAAAAAATGATCAAAAAAATCAACGTGCCTAATAATTCTGCACACACTGTATAGTGAACATTATATACACGTCTATATGGTACATACTACAGTATATATGTTGTGTTTTACAGTATATTTACAGGTGAGCGTTATAGGCAGGATAAGAGCACAGGTGAGCAGTATATGATATTATAGTCATATTCTACAGTATATTTACCCGCAGGTGAGCGTTATAGGCAGGATAAGAGCACAGGTGAGCAGTATATGATATTATAGTCATATTCTACAGTATATTTACCCGCAGGTGAGCGTTATAGGCAGGATAAGAGCACAGATGAGCAGTGTATGATATTATAGTCATATTCTACAGTATATTCACCCGCAGGTGAGCGTTATAGGCAGGATAAGAGCACAGATGAGCAGTATATGATATTATAGTCATATTCTACAGTATATTCACCCGCAGGTGAGCGTTATAGGCAGGATAAGAGCACAGGTGAGCAGTATATGATATTATAGTCATATTCTACAGTATATTCACCCGCAGGTGAGGGTTATAGGCAGGATAAGAGCACAGATGAGCAGTGTATGATATTATAGTCATATTCTACAGTATATTCACCCGCAGGTGAGGGTTATAGGCAGGATAAGAGCACAGATGAGCAGTATATGATATTATAGTCATATTCTACAGTATATTTACCCGCAGGTGAGGGTTATAGGCAGGATAAGAGCACAGATGAGCAGTGTATGATATTATAGTCATATTCTACAGTATATTTACCCGCAGGTGAGGGTTATAGGCAGGATAAGAGCACAGATGAGCAGTGTATGATATTATAGTCATATTCTACAGTATATTCACCCGCAGGTGAGGGTTATAGGCAGGATAAGAGCACAGATGAGCAGTATATGATATTATAGTCATATTCTACAGTATATTCACCCGCAGGTGAGGGTTATAGGCAGGATAAGAGCACAGATGAGCAGTATATGATATTATAGTCATATTCTACAGTATATTTACCCGCAGGTGAGGGTTATAGGCAGGATAAGAGCACAGATGAGCAGTATATGATATTATAGTCATATTCTACAGTATATTCACCCGCAGGTGAGCGTTATAGGCAGGATAAGAGCACAGGTGAGCAGTATATGATATTATAGTCATATTCTACAGTATATTCACCCGCAGGTGAGGGTTATAGGTAGGATAAGAGCACAGGTGAGCAGTATATGATATTATAGTCATATTCTACAGTATATTTACCCGCAGGTGAGCGTTATAGGCAGGATAAGAGCACAGGTGAGCAGTGTATGATATTATAGTCATATTCTACAGTATATTCACCCGCAGGTGAGCGTTATAGGCAGGATAAGAGCACAGGTGAGCAGTATATGATATTATAGTCATATTCTACAGTATATTTACCCGCAGGTGAGGGTTATAGGCAGGATAAGAGCACAGATGAGCAGTATATGATATTATAGTCATATTCTACAGTATATTCACCCGCAGGTGAGGGTTATAGGCAGGATAAGAGCACAGATGAGCAGTGTATGATATTATAGTAATATTCTACAGTATATTCACCCGCAGGTGAGCGTTATAGGTAGGATAAGAGCACAAGTGAGCAGTATATGATATTATAGTCATATTCTACAGTATATTCACCCGCAGGTGAGCGTTATAGGCAGGATAAGAGCACAGATGAGCAGTATATGATATTATAGTCATATTCTACAGTATATTTACCCGCAGGTGAGGGTTATAGGCAGGATAAGAGCACAGATGAGCAGTGTATGATATTATAGTCATATTCTACAGTATATTCACCCGCAGGTGAGCGTTATAGGCAGGATAAGAGCACAGGTGAGCAGTATATGATATTATAGTCATATTCTACAGTATATTTACCCGCAGGTGAGCGTTATAGGCAGGATAAGAGCACAGGTGAGCAGTATATGATATTATAGTCATATTCTACAGTATATTTACCCGCAGGTGAGCGTTATAGGCAGGATAAGAGCACAGATGAGCAGTATATGATATTATAGTCATATTCTACAGTATATTTACCCGCAGGTGAGGGTTATAGGCAGGATAAGAGCACAGATGAGCAGTGTATGATATTATAGTCATATTCTACAGTATATTCACCCGCAGGTGAGCGTTATAGGCAGGATAAGAGCACAGGTGAGCAGTATATGATATTATAGTCATATTCTACAGTATATTCACCCGCAGGTGAGCGTTATAGGCAGGATAAGAGCACAGATGAGCAGTGTATGATATTATAGTCATATTCTACAGTATATTCACCCGCAGGTGAGCGTTATAGGCAGGATAAGAGCACAGATGAGCAGTGTATGATATTATAGTAATATTCTACAGTATATTCACCCGCAGGTGAGCGTTATAGGCAGGATAAGAGCACAGGTGAGCAGTATATGATATTATAGTCATATTCTACAGTATATTTACCCGCAGGTGAGCGTTATAGGCAGGATAAGAGCACAGATGAGCAGTATATGATATTATAGTCATATTCTACAGTATATTTACCCGCAGGTGAGCGTTATAGGCAGGATAAGAGCACAGGTGAGCAGTATATGATATTATAGTCATATTCTACAGTATATTCACCCGCAGGTGAGGGTTATAGGCAGGATAAGAGCACAGATGAGCAGTATATGATATTATAGTCATATTCTACAGTATATTTACCCGCAGGTGAGGGTTATAGGCAGGATAAGAGCACAGATGAGCAGTATATGATATTATAGTCATATTCTACAGTATATTTACCCGCAGGTGAGGGTTATAGGCAGGATAAGAGCACAGATGAGCAGTATATGATATTATAGTCATATTCTACAGTATATTTACCCGCAGGTGAGCGTTATAGGCAGGATAAGAGCACAGGTGAGCAGTGTATGATATTATAGTCATATTCTACAGTATATTTACCCGCAGGTGAGCGTTATAGGCAGGATAAGAGCACAGGTGAGCAGTGTATGATATTATAGTCATATTCTACAGTATATTCACCCGCAGGTGAGCGTTATAGGCAGGATAAGAGCACAGATGAGCAGTGTATGATATTATAGTCATATTCTACAGTATATTTACCCGCAGGTGAGCGTTATAGGCAGGATAAGACCACAGGTGAGCAGTATATGATATTATAGTCATATTCTACAGTATATTTACCCGCAGGTGAGCGTTATAGGCAGGATAAGAGCACAGGTGAGCAGTATATGATATTATAGTCATATTCTACAGTATATTCACCCGCAGGTGAGGGTTATAGGCAGGATAAGAGCACAGGTGAGCAGTATATGATATTATAGTCATATTCTACAGTATATTCACCCGCAGGTGAGGGTTATAGGCAGGATAAGAGCACAGGTGAGCAGTGTATGATATTATAGTCATATTCTACAGTATATTTACCCGCAGGTGAGCGTTATAGGCAGGATAAGACCACAGGTGAGCAGTATATGATATTATAGTCATATTCTACAGTATATTCACCCGCAGGTGAGGGTTATAGGCAGGATAAGAGCACAGGTGAGCAGTATATGATATTATAGTCATATTCTACAGTATATTCACCCGCAGGTGAGGGTTATAGGCAGGATAAGAGCACAGGTGAGCAGTATATGATATTATAGTCATATTCTACAGTATATTCACCCGCAGGTGAGCGTTATAGGCAGGATAAGAGCACAGGTGAGCAGTATATGATATTATAGTCATATTCTACAGTATATTTACCCGCAGGTGAGCGTTATAGGCAGGATAAGAGCACAGGTGAGCAGTGTATGATATTATAGTCATATTCTACAGTATATTCACCCGCAGGTGAGGGTTATAGGCAGGATAAGAGCACAGGTGAGCAGTGTATGATATTATAGTCATATTCTACAGTATATTCACCCGCAGGTGAGGGTTATAGGCAGGATAAGAGCACAGGTGAGCAGTGTATGATATTATAGTCATATTCTACAGTATATTCACCCGCAGGTGAGGGTTATAGGCAGGATAAGAGCACAGATGAGCAGTGTATGATATTATAGTCATATTCTACAGTATATTTACCCGCAGGTGAGCGTTATAGGCAGGATAAGAGCACAGATGAGCAGTGTATGATATTATAGTCATATTCTACAGTATATTCACCCGCAGGTGAGCGTTATAGGCAGGATAAGAGCACAGGTGAGCAGTGTATGATATTATAGTCATATTCTACAGTATATTTACCCTCAGGAGAGAGTTATAGGCAGGATAAGAGCACAGATGAGCAGTGTATGATATTATAGTCATATTCTACAGTATATTTACCCGCAGGTGAGCGTTATAGGCAGGATAAGAGCACAGGTGAGCAGTGTATGATATTATAGTCATATTCTACAGTATATTTACCCGCAGGTGAGCGTTATAGGCAGGATAAGAGCACAGGTGAGCAGTATATGATATTATAGTCATATTCTACAGTATATTCACCCGCAGGTGAGCGTTATAGGCAGGATAAGAGCACAGGTGAGCAGTATATGATATTATAGTCATATTCTACAGTATATTCACCCGCAGGTGAGGGTTATAGGCAGGATAAGAGCACAGGTGAGCAGTGTATGATATTATAGTCATATTCTACAGTATATTTACCCTCAGGTGAGGGTTATAGGCAGGATAAGAGCACAGATGAGCAGTGTATGATATTATAGTCATATTCTACAGTATATTCACCCGCAGGTGAGGGTTATAGGCAGGATAAGAGCACAGATGAGCAGTGTATGATATTATAGTCATATTCTACAGTATATTCACCCGCAGGTGAGCGTTATAGGCAGGATAAGAGCACAGGTGAGCAGTGTATGATATTATAGTCATATTCTACAGTATATTCACCCGCAGGTGAGCGTTATAGGCAGGATAAGAGCACAGGTGAGCAGTGTATGATATTATAGTCATATTCTACAGTATATTCACCCGCAGGTGAGCGTTATAGGCAGGATAAGAGCACAGGTGAGCAGTGTATGATATTATAGTCATATTCTACAGTATATTCACCCGCAGGTGAGCGTTATAGGCAGGATAAGAGCACAGGTGAGCAGTATATGATATTATAGTCATATTCTACAGTATATTCACCCGCAGGTGAGCGTTATAGGCAGGATAAGAGCACAGGTGAGCAGTGTATGATATTATAGTCATATTCTACAGTATATTCACCCGCAGGTGAGCGTTATAGGCAGGATAAGAGCACAGGTGAGCAGTATATGATATTATAGTCATATTCTACAGTATATTCACCCGCAGGTGAGCGTTATAGGCAGGATAAGAGCACAGGTGAGCAGTGTATGATATTATAGTCATATTCTACAGTATATTTACCCGCAGGTGAGCGTTATAGGCAGGATAAGAGCACAGATGAGCAGTGTATGATATTATAGTCATATTCTACAGTATATTTACCCGCAGGTGAGGGTTATAGGCAGGATAAGAGCACAGGTGAGCAGTATATGATATTATAGTCATATTCTACAGTATATTCACCCGCAGGTGAGCGTTATAGGCAGGATAAGAGCACAGGTGAGCAGTGTATGATATTATAGTCATATTCTACAGTATATTCACCCGCAGGTGAGCGTTATAGGCAGGATAAGAGCACAGGTGAGCAGTGTATGATATTATAGTCATATTCTACAGTATATTTACCCGCAGGTGAGCGTTATAGGCAGGATAAGAGCACAGGTGAGCAGTATATGATATTATAGTCATATTCTACAGTATATTCACCCGCAGGTGAGCGTTATAGGCAGGATAAGAGCACAGGTGAGCAGTATATGATATTATAGTCATATTCTACAGTATATTCACCCGCAGGTGAGGGTTATAGGCAGGATAAGAGCACAGGTGAGCAGTATATGATATTATAGTCATATTCTACAGTATATTCACCCGCAGGTGAGCGTTATAGGCAGGATAAGAGCACAGGTGAGCAGTGTATGATATTATAGTCATATTCTACAGTATATTCACCCGCAGGTGAGCGTTATAGGCAGGATAAGAGCACAGATGAGCAGTGTATGATATTATAGTCATATTCTACAGTATATTCACCCGCAGGTGAGCGTTATAGGCAGGATAAGAGCACAGGTGAGCAGTATATGATATTATAGTCATATTCTACAGTATATTCACCCGCAGGTGAGCGTTATAGGCAGGATAAGAGCACAGATGAGCAGTATATGATATTATAGTCATATTCTACAGTATATTTACCCGCAGGTGAGCGTTATAGGCAGGATAAGAGCACAGGTGAGCAGTATATGATATTATAGTCATATTCTACAGTATATTCACCCGCAGGTGAGGGTTATAGGCAGGATAAGAGCACAGGTGAGCAGTATATGATATTATAGTCATATTCTACAGTATATTCACCCGCAGGTGAGGGTTATAGGCAGGATAAGAGCACAGGTGAGCAGTATATGATATTATAGTCATATTCTACAGTATATTCACCCGCAGGTGAGGGTTATAGGCAGGATAAGAGCACAGGTGAGCAGTATATGATATTATAGTCATATTCTACAGTATATTTACCCGCAGGTGAGCGTTATAGGCAGGATAAGAGCACAGGTGAGCAGTGTATGATATTATAGTCATATTCTACAGTATATTCACCCGCAGGTGAGGGTTATAGGCAGGATAAGAGCACAGGTGAGCAGTATATGATATTATAGTCATATTCTACAGTATATTCACCCGCAGGTGAGCGTTATAGGCAGGATAAGAGCACAGGTGAGCAGTGTATGATATTATAGTCATATTCTACAGTATATTTACCCGCAGGTGAGGGTTATAGGCAGGATAAGAGCACAGGTGAGCAGTGTATGATATTATAGTCATATTCTACAGTATATTCACCCGCAGGTGAGCGTTATAGGCAGGATAAGAGCACAGGTGAGCAGTATATGATATTATAGTCATATTCTACAGTATATTCACCCGCAGGTGAGGGTTATAGGCAGGATAAGACCACAGGTGAGCAGTATATGATATTATAGTCATATTCTACAGTATATTTACCCGCAGGTGAGCGTTATAGGCAGGATAAGACCACAGGTGAGCAGTATATGATATTATAGTCATATTCTACAGTATATTCACCCGCAGGTGAGCGTTATAGGCAGGATAAGAGCACAGGTGAGCAGTGTATGATATTATAGTCATATTCTACAGTATATTCACCCGCAGGTGAGCGTTATAGGCAGGATAAGAGCACAGGTGAGCAGTGTATGATATTATAGTCATATTCTACAGTATATTCACCCGCAGGTGAGCGTTATAGGCAGGATAAGAGCACAGGTGAGCAGTGTATGATATTATAGTCATATTCTACAGTATATTTACCCGCAGGTGAGCGTTATAGGCAGGATAAGAGCACAGGTGAGCAGTATATGATATTATAGTCATATTCTACAGTATATTCACCCGCAGGTGAGCGTTATAGGCAGGATAAGAGCACAGGTGAGCAGTATATGATATTATAGTCATATTCTACAGTATATTCACCCGCAGGTGAGGGTTATAGGCAGGATAAGAGCACAGGTGAGCAGTATATGATATTATAGTCATATTCTACAGTATATTCACCCGCAGGTGAGCGTTATAGGCAGGATAAGAGCACAGGTGAGCAGTGTATGATATTATAGTCATATTCTACAGTATATTCACCCGCAGGTGAGCGTTATAGGCAGGATAAGAGCACAGATGAGCAGTGTATGATATTATAGTCATATTCTACAGTATATTCACCCGCAGGTGAGCGTTATAGGCAGGATAAGAGCACAGGTGAGCAGTATATGATATTATAGTCATATTCTACAGTATATTCACCCGCAGGTGAGCGTTATAGGCAGGATAAGAGCACAGATGAGCAGTATATGATATTATAGTCATATTCTACAGTATATTTACCCGCAGGTGAGCGTTATAGGCAGGATAAGAGCACAGGTGAGCAGTATATGATATTATAGTCATATTCTACAGTATATTCACCCGCAGGTGAGGGTTATAGGCAGGATAAGAGCACAGGTGAGCAGTATATGATATTATAGTCATATTCTACAGTATATTCACCCGCAGGTGAGGGTTATAGGCAGGATAAGAGCACAGGTGAGCAGTATATGATATTATAGTCATATTCTACAGTATATTCACCCGCAGGTGAGGGTTATAGGCAGGATAAGAGCACAGGTGAGCAGTATATGATATTATAGTCATATTCTACAGTATATTTACCCGCAGGTGAGCGTTATAGGCAGGATAAGAGCACAGGTGAGCAGTGTATGATATTATAGTCATATTCTACAGTATATTCACCCGCAGGTGAGGGTTATAGGCAGGATAAGAGCACAGGTGAGCAGTATATGATATTATAGTCATATTCTACAGTATATTCACCCGCAGGTGAGCGTTATAGGCAGGATAAGAGCACAGGTGAGCAGTGTATGATATTATAGTCATATTCTACAGTATATTTACCCGCAGGTGAGGGTTATAGGCAGGATAAGAGCACAGGTGAGCAGTGTATGATATTATAGTCATATTCTACAGTATATTCACCCGCAGGTGAGCGTTATAGGCAGGATAAGAGCACAGGTGAGCAGTATATGATATTATAGTCATATTCTACAGTATATTCACCCGCAGGTGAGGGTTATAGGCAGGATAAGACCACAGGTGAGCAGTATATGATATTATAGTCATATTCTACAGTATATTTACCCGCAGGTGAGCGTTATAGGCAGGATAAGACCACAGGTGAGCAGTATATGATATTATAGTCATATTCTACAGTATATTTACCCGCAGGTGAGGGTTATAGGCAGGATAAGAGCACAGATGAGCAGTATATGATATTATAGTCATATTCTACAGTATATTTACCCGCAGGTGAGCGTTATAGGCAGGATAAGAGCACAGGTGAGCAGTGTATGATATTATAGTCATATTCTACAGTATATTCACCCGCAGGTGAGAGTTATAGGCAGGATAAGAGCACAGATGAGCAGTATATGATATTATAGTCATATTCTACAGTATATTCACCCGCAGGTGAGGGTTATAGGCAGGATAAGAGCACAGATGAGCAGTATATGATATTATAGTAATATTCTACAGTATATTCACCCGCAGGTGAGCGTTATAGGTAGGATAAGAGCACAGGTGAGCAGTATATGATATTATAGTCATATTCTACAGTATATTTACCCGCAGGTGAGCGTTATAGGCAGGATAAGAGCACAGGTGAGCAGTATATGATATTATAGTCATATTCTACAGTATATTTACCCGCAGGTGAGCGTTATAGGCAGGATAAGAGCACAGATGAGCAGTATATGATATTATAGTCATATTCTACAGTATATTTACCCGCAGGTGAGCGTTATAGGCAGGATAAGAGCACAGGTGAGCAGTATATGATATTATAGTCATATTCTACAGTATATTCACCCGCAGGTGAGCGTTATAGGCAGGATAAGAGCACAGGTGAGCAGTGTATGATATTATAGTCATATTCTACAGTATATTTACCCGCAGGTGAGCGTTATAGGCAGGATAAGAGCACAGGTGAGCAGTATATGATATTATAGTCATATTCTACAGTATATTTACCCGCAGGTGAGCGTTATAGGCAGGATAAGAGCACAGGTGAGCAGTGTATGATATTATAGTCATATTCTACAGTATATTCACCCGCAGGTGAGCGTTATAGGCAGGATAAGACCACAGGTGAGCAGTATATGATATTATAGTCATATTCTACAGTATATTCACCCGCAGGTGAGGGTTATAGGCAGGATAAGAGCACAGGTGAGCAGTATATGATATTATAGTCATATTCTACAGTATATTCACCCGCAGGTGAGCGTTATAGGCAGGATAAGAGCACAGATGAGCAGTGTATGATATTATAGTCATATTCTACAGTATATTTACCCGCAGGTGAGCGTTATAGGCAGGATAAGAGCACAGATGAGCAGTGTATGATATTATAGTCATATTCTACAGTATATTTACCCGCAGGTGAGCGTTATAGGCAGGATAAGAGCACAGGTGAGCAGTATATGATATTATAGTCATATTCTACAGTATATTCACCCGCAGGTGAGCGTTATAGGCAGGATAAGAGCACAGGTGAGCAGTATATGATATTATAGTCATATTCTACAGAATATTCACCCGCAGGTGAGCGTTATAGGCAGGATAAGAGCACAGGTGAGCAGTATATGATATTATAGTCATATTCTACAGTATATTCACCCGCAGGTGAGGGTTATAGGCAGGATAAGAGCACAGGTGAGCAGTGTATGATATTATAGTCATATTCTACAGTATATTTACCCTCAGGAGAGAGTTATAGGCAGGATAAGAGCACAGATGAGCAGTGTATGATATTATAGTCATATTCTACAGTATATTTACCCGCAGGTGAGCGTTATAGGCAGGATAAGAGCACAGGTGAGCAGTATATGATATTATAGTCATATTCTACAGTATATTCACCCGCAGGTGAGGGTTATAGGCAGGATAAGAGCACAGGTGAGCAGTATATGATATTATAGTCATATTCTACAGTATATTCACCCGCAGGTGAGCGTTATAGGCAGGATAAGAGCACAGGTGAGCAGTGTATGATATTATAGTCATATTCTACAGTATATTCACCCGCAGGTGAGCGTTATAGGCAGGATAAGAGCACAGGTGAGCAGTATATGATATTATAGTCATATTCTACAGTATATTCACCCGCAGGTGAGCGTTATAGGCAGGATAAGAGCACAGGTGAGCAGTGTATGATATTATAGTCATATTCTACAGTATATTCACCCGCAGGTGAGGCGTTATAGGCAGGATAAGAGCACAGGTGAGCAGTATATGATATTATAGTCATATTCTACAGTATATTCACCCGCAGGTGAGCGTTATAGGCAGGATAAGAGCACAGGTGAGCAGTGTATGATATTATAGTCATATTCTACAGTATATTCACCCGCAGGTGAGCGTTATAGGCAGGATAAGAGCACAGGTGAGCAGTATATGATATTATAGTCATATTCTACAGTATATTCACCCGCAGGTGAGCGTTATAGGCAGGATAAGAGCACAGATGAGCAGTGTATGATATTATAGTCATATTCTACAGTATATTCACCCGCAGGTGAGCGTTATAGGCAGGATAAGAGCACAGGTGAGCAGTATATGATATTATAGTCATATTCTACAGTATATTCACCCGCAGGTGAGCGTTATAGGCAGGATAAGAGCACAGATGAGCAGTGTATGATATTATAGTCATATTCTACAGTATATTCACCCGCAGGTGAGCGTTATAGGCAGGATAAGAGCACAGATGAGCAGTATATGATATTATAGTCATATTCTACAGTATATTTACCCGCAGGTGAGCGTTATAGGCAGGATAAGAGCACAGGTGAGCAGTATATGATATTATAGTCATATTCTACAGTATATTCACCCGCAGGTGAGGGTTATAGGCAGGATAAGAGCACAGGTGAGCAGTATATGATATTATAGTCATATTCTACAGTATATTCACCCGCAGGTGAGCGTTATAGGCAGGATAAGAGCACAGGTGAGCAGTGTATGATATTATAGTCATATTCTACAGTATATTCACCCGCAGGTGAGGGTTATAGGCAGGATAAGAGCACAGGTGAGCAGTATATGATATTATAGTCATATTCTACAGTATATTTACCCGCAGGTGAGCGTTATAGGCAGGATAAGAGCACAGGTGAGCAGTATATGATATTATAGTCATATTCTACAGTATATTCACCCGCAGGTGAGGGTTATAGGCAGGATAAGAGCACAGGTGAGCAGTATATGATATTATAGTCATATTCTACAGTATATTTACCCGCAGGTGAGCGTTATAGGCAGGATAAGAGCACAGGTGAGCAGTATATGATATTATAGTCATATTCTACAGTATATTCACCCGCAGGTGAGGGTTATAGGCAGGATAAGAGCACAGGTGAGCAGTATATGATATTATAGTCATATTCTACAGTATATTTACCCGCAGGTGAGGGTTATAGGCAGGATAAGAGCACAGGTGAGCAGTGTATGATATTATAGTCATATTCTACAGTATATTCACCCGCAGGTGAGCGTTATAGGCAGGATAAGAGCACAGATGAGCAGTGTATGATATTATAGTCATATTCTACAGTATATTCACCCGCAGGTGAGGGTTATAGGCAGGATAAGAGCACAGGTGAGCAGTATATGATATTATAGTCATATTCTACAGTATATTCACCCGCAGGTGAGGGTTATAGGCAGGATAAGAGCACAGGTGAGCAGTGTATGATATTATAGTCATATTCTACAGTATATTCACCCGCAGGTGAGCGTTATAGGCAGGATAAGAGCACAGATGAGCAGTATATGATATTATAGTAATATTCTACAGTATATTCACCCGCAGGTGAGCGTTATAGGCAGGATAAGAGCACAGGTGAGCAGTATATGATATTATAGTCATATTCTACAGTATATTCACCCGCAGGTGAGGGTTATAGGTAGGATAAGAGCACAGGTGAGCAGTGTATGATATTATAGTCATATTCTACAGTATATTCACCCGCAGGTGAGGGTTATAGGCAGGATAAGAGCACAGATGAGCAGTATATGATATTATAGTAATATTCTACAGTATATTCACCCGCAGGTGAGCGTTATAGGCAGGATAAGAGCACAGGTGAGCAGTGTATGATATTATAGTCATATTCTACAGTATATTCACCCGCAGGTGAGCGTTATAGGCAGGATAAGAGCACAGATGAGCAGTATATGATATTATAGTCATATTCTACAGTATATTTACCCGCAGGTGAGCGTTATAGGCAGGATAAGAGCACAGATGAGCAGTGTATGATATTATAGTCATATTCTACAGTATATTCACCCGCAGGTGAGGGTTATAGGCAGGATAAGAGCACAGATGAGCAGTGTATGATATTATAGTCATATTCTACAGTATATTTACCCGCAGGTGAGGGTTATAGGCAGGATAAGAGCACAGATGAGCAGTATATGATATTATAGTAATATTCTACAGTATATTCACCCGCAGGTGAGCGTTATAGGCAGGATAAGAGCACAGATGAGCAGTGTATGATATTATAGTCATATTCTACAGTATATTCACCCGCAGGTGAGCGTTATAGGCAGGATAAGAGCACAGGTGAGCAGTATATGATATTATAGTCATATTCTACAGTATATTCACCCGCAGGTGAGGGTTATAGGCAGGATAAGAGCACAGGTGAGCAGTGTATGATATTATAGTCATATTCTACAGTATATTCACCCGCAGGTGAGCGTTATAGGCAGGATAAGAGCACAGATGAGCAGTATATGATATTATAGTAATATTCTACAGTATATTCACCCGCAGGTGAGCGTTATAGGCAGGATAAGAGCACAGATGAGCAGTGTATGATATTATAGTCATATTCTACAGTATATTCACCCGCAGGTGAGCGTTATAGGCAGGATAAGAGCACAGATGAGCAGTATATGATATTATAGTCATATTCTACAGTATATTCACCCGCAGGTGAGGGTTATAGGCAGGATAAGAGCACAGGTGAGCAGTATATGATATTATAGTCATATTCTACAGTATATTTACCCGCAGGTGAGGGTTATAGGCAGGATAAGAGCACAGATGAGCAGTATATGATATTATAGTCATATTCTACAGTATATTTACCCGCAGGTGAGCGTTATAGGCAGGATAAGAGCACAGGTGAGCAGTATATGATATTATAGTCATATTCTACAGTATATTCACCCGCAGGTGAGGGTTATAGGCAGGATAAGAGCACAGGTGAGCAGTATATGATATTATAGTCATATTCTACAGTATATTCACCCGCAGGTGAGCGTTATAGGCAGGATAAGAGCACAGGTGAGCAGTATATGATATTATAGTCATATTCTACAGTATATTCACCCGCAGGTGAGGGTTATAGGCAGGATAAGAGCACAGGTGAGCAGTATATGATATTATAGTCATATTCTACAGTATATTCACCCGCAGGTGAGCGTTATAGGCAGGATAAGAGCACAGATGAGCAGTGTATGATATTATAGTCATATTCTACAGTATATTCACCCGCAGGTGAGCGTTATAGGCAGGATAAGAGCACAGGTGAGCAGTATATGATATTATAGTCATATTCTACAGTATATTCACCCGCAGGTGAGCGTTATAGGCAGGATAAGAGCACAGGTGAGCAGTATATGATATTATAGTCATATTCTACAGTATATTTACCCGCAGGTGAGGGTTATAGGCAGGATAAGAGCACAGGTGAGCAGTGTATGATATTATAGTCATATTCTACAGTATATTTACCCGCAGGTGAGCGTTATAGGCAGGATAAGAGCACAGGTGAGCAGTATATGATATTATAGTCATATTCTACAGTATATTCACCCGCAGGTGAGGGTTATAGGCAGGATAAGAGCACAGATGAGCAGTGTATGATATTATAGTCATATTCTACAGTATATTTACCCGCAGGTGAGCGTTATAGGCAGGATAAGAGCACAGGTGAGCAGTGTATGATATTATAGTCATATTCTACAGTATATTCACCCGCAGGTGAGCGTTATAGGCAGGATAAGAGCACAGATGAGCAGTGTATGATATTATAGTCATATTCTACAGTATATTTACCCGCAGGTGAGCGTTATAGGCAGGATAAGAGCACAGGTGAGCAGTGTATGATATTATAGTCATATTCTACAGTATATTTACCCGCAGGTGAGCGTTATAGGCAGGATAAGAGCACAGATGAGCAGTGTATGATATTATAGTCATATTCTACAGTATATTTACCCGCAGGTGAGCGTTATAGGCAGGATAAGAGCACAGGTGAGCAGTATATGATATTATAGTCATATTCTACAGTATATTCACCCGCAGGTGAGCGTTATAGGCAGGATAAGAGCACAGGTGAGCAGTATATGATATTATAGTCATATTCTACAGTATATTTACCCGCAGGTGAGCGTTATAGGCAGGATAAGAGCACAGGTGAGCAGTGTATGATATTATAGTCATATTCTACAGTATATTTACCCGCAGGTGAGCGTTATAGGCAGGATAAGAGCACAGGTGAGCAGTGTATGATATTATAGTCATATTCTACAGTATATTTACCCGCAGGTGAGGGTTATAGGCAGGATAAGAGCACAGGTGAGCAGTGTATGATATTATAGTCATATTCTACAGTATATTTACCCGCAGGTGAGGGTTATAGGCAGGATAAGAGCACAGATGAGCAGTGTATGATATTATACTCATATTCTACAGTATATTCACCCGCAGGTGAGGGTTATAGGCAGGATAAGAGCACAGATGAGCAGTGTATGATATTATAGTCATATTCTACAGTATATTCACCCGCAGGTGAGGGTTATAGGCAGGATAAGAGCACAGGTGAGCAGTATATGATATTATAGTCATATTCTACAGTATATTCACCCGCAGGTGAGCGTTATAGGCAGGATAAGAGCACAGATGAGCAGTGTATGATATTATAGTCATATTCTACAGTATATTCACCCGCAGGTGAGCGTTATAGGCAGGATAAGAGCACAGGTGAGCAGTATATGATATTATAGTCATATTCTACAGTATATTCACCCGCAGGTGAGCGTTATAGGCAGGATAAGAGCACAGATGAGCAGTATATGATATTATAGTCATATTCTACAGTATATTCACCCGCAGGTGAGCGTTATAGGCAGGATAAGAGCACAGGTGAGCAGTATATGATATTATAGTCATATTCTACAGTATATTCACCCGCAGGTGAGCGTTATAGGCAGGATAAGAGCACAGATGAGCAGTGTATGATATTATAGTCATATTCTACAGTATATTTACCCGCAGGTGAGCGTTATAGGCAGGATAAGAGCACAGATGAGCAGTGTATGATATTATAGTCATATTCTACAGTATATTTACCCGCAGGTGAGCGTTATAGGCAGGATAAGAGCACAGGTGAGCAGTATATGATATTATAGTCATATTCTACAGTATATTTACCCGCAGGTGAGCGTTATAGGCAGGATAAGAGCACAGATGAGCAGTGTATGATATTATAGTCATATTCTACAGTATATTCACCCGCAGGTGAGCGTTATAGGCAGGATAAGAGCACAGGTGAGCAGTGTATGATATTATAGTCATATTCTACAGTATATTCACCCGCAGGTGAGCGTTATAGGCAGGATAAGAGCACAGGTGAGCAGTGTATGATATTATAGTCATATTCTACAGTATATTTACCCGCAGGTGAGCGTTATAGGCAGGATAAGAGCACAGATGAGCAGTGTATGATATTATAGTCATATTCTACAGTATATTTACCCGCAGGTGAGCGTTATAGGCAGGATAAGAGCACAGGTGAGCAGTATATGATATTATAGTCATATTCTACAGTATATTTACCCGCAGGTGAGCGTTATAGGCAGGATAAGAGCACAGGTGAGCAGTATATGATATTATAGTCATATTCTACAGTATATTTACCCGCAGGTGAGCGTTATAGGCAGGATAAGAGCACAGATGAGCAGTGTATGATATTATAGTCATATTCTACAGTATATTCACCCGCAGGTGAGCGTTATAGGCAGGATAAGAGCACAGATGAGCAGTGTATGATATTATAGTCATATTCTACAGTATATTTACCCGCAGGTGAGCGTTATAGGCAGGATAAGAGCACAGATGAGCAGTGTATGATATTATAGTCATATTCTACAGTATATTCACCCGCAGGTGAGCGTTATAGGCAGGATAAGAGCACAGGTGAGCAGTATATGATATTATAGTCATATTCTACAGTATATTCACCCGCAGGTGAGCGTTATAGGCAGGATAAGAGCACAGGTGAGCAGTGTATGATATTATAGTCATATTCTACAGTATATTCACCCGCAGGTGAGCGTTATAGGCAGGATAAGAGCACAGGTGAGCAGTATATGATATTATAGTCATATTCTACAGTATATTTACCCGCAGGTGAGCGTTATAGGCAGGATAAGAGCACAGGTGAGCAGTGTATGATATTATAGTCATATTCTACAGTATATTTACCCGCAGGTGAGGGTTATAGGCAGGATAAGAGCACAGGTGAGCAGTGTATGATATTATAGTCATATTCTACAGTATATTTACCCGCAGGTGAGCGTTATAGGCAGGATAAGAGCACAGGTGAGCAGTATATGATATTATAGTCATATTCTACAGTATATTTACCCGCAGGTGAGCGTTATAGGCAGGATAAGAGCACAGGTGAGCAGTATATGATATTATAGTCATATTCTACAGTATATTTACCCGCAGGTGAGCGTTATAGGCAGGATAAGAGCACAGGTGAGCAGTATATGATATTATAGTCATATTCTACAGTATATTCACCCGCAGGTGAGCGTTATAGGCAGGATAAGAGCACAGGTGAGCAGTATATGATATTATAGTCATATTCTACAGTATATTTACCCGCAGGTGAGGGTTATAGGCAGGATAAGAGCACAGGTGAGCAGTATATGATATTATAGTCATATTCTACAGTATATTTACCCGCAGGTGAGCGTTATAGGCAGGATAAGAGCACAGATGAGCAGTATATGATATTATAGTCATATTCTACAGTATATTCACCCGCAGGTGAGCGTTATAGGCAGGATAAGAGCACAGATGAGCAGTATATGATATTATAGTCATATTCTACAGTATATTTACCCGCAGGTGAGCGTTATAGGCAGGATAAGAGCACAGATGAGCAGTATATGATATTATAGTCATATTCTACAGTATATTCACCCGCAGGTGAGGGTTATAGGCAGGATAAGAGCACAGGTGAGCAGTGTATGATATTATAGTCATATTCTACAGTATATTCACCCGCAGGTGAGGGTTATAGGCAGGATAAGAGCACAGATGAGCAGTATATGATATTATAGTCATATTCTACAGTATATTTACCCGCAGGTGAGCGTTATAGGCAGGATAAGAGCACAGATGAGCAGTATATGATATTATAGTCATATTCTACAGTATATTCACCCGCAGGTGAGGGTTATAGGCAGGATAAGAGCACAGGTGAGCAGTGTATGATATTATAGTCATATTCTACAGTATATTCACCCGCAGGTGAGCGTTATAGGCAGGATAAGAGCACAGGTGAGCAGTATATGATATTATAGTCATATTCTACAGTATATTCACCCGCAGGTGAGCGTTATAGGCAGGATAAGAGCACAGGTGAGCAGTATATGATATTATAGTCATATTCTACAGTATATTCACCCGCAGGTGAGGGTTATAGGCAGGATAAGAGCACAGATGAGCAGTATATGATATTATAGTCATATTCTACAGTATATTCACCCGCAGGTGAGCGTTATAGGCAGGATAAGAGCACAGATGAGCAGTATATGATATTATAGTCATATTCTACAGTATATTTACCCGCAGGTGAGGGTTATAGGCAGGATAAGAGCACAGGTGAGCAGTATATGATATTATAGTCATATTCTACAGTATATTCACCCGCAGGTGAGCGTTATAGGCAGGATAAGAGCACAGATGAGCAGTATATGATATTATAGTCATATTCTACAGTATATTCACCCGCAGGTGAGGGTTATAGGCAGGATAAGAGCACAGGTGAGCAGTGTATGATATTATAGTCATATTCTACAGTATATTCACCCGCAGGTGAGCGTTATAGGCAGGATAAGAGCACAGGTGAGCAGTATATGATATTATAGTCATATTCTACAGTATATTTACCCGCAGGTGAGGGTTATAGGCAGGATAAGAGCACAGGTGAGCAGTGTATGATATTATAGTCATATTCTACAGTATATTTACCCGCAGGTGAGCGTTATAGGCAGGATAAGAGCACAGGTGAGCAGTATATGATATTATAGTCATATTCTACAGTATATTCACCCGCAGGTGAGGGTTATAGGCAGGATAAGAGCACAGGTGAGCAGTATATGATATTATAGTCATATTCTACAGTATATTTACCCGCAGGTGAGGGTTATAGGCAGGATAAGAGCACAGGTGAGCAGTATATGATATTATAGTCATATTCTACAGTATATTCACCCGCAGGTGAGCGTTATAGGCAGGATAAGAGCACAGGTGAGCAGTGTATGATATTATAGTCATATTCTACAGTATATTCACCCGCAGGTGAGCGTTATAGGCAGGATAAGAGCACAGATGAGCAGTATATGATATTATAGTCATATTCTACAGTATATTTACCCGCAGGTGAGAGTTATAGGCAGGATAAGAGCACAGGTGAGCAGTATATGATATTATAGTCATATTCTACAGTATATTCACCCGCAGGTGAGCGTTATAGGCAGGATAAGAGCACAGGTGAGCAGTGTATGATATTATAGTCATATTCTACAGTATATTCACCCGCAGGTGAGCGTTATAGGCAGGATAAGAGCACAGGTGAGCAGTATATGATATTATAGTCATATTCTACAGTATATTTACCCGCAGGTGAGGGTTATAGGCAGGATAAGAGCACAGGTGAGCAGTATATGATATTATAGTCATATTCTACAGTATATTCACCCGCAGGTGAGCGTTATAGGCAGGATAAGAGCACAGGTGAGCAGTATATGATATTATAGTCATATTCTACAGTATATTCACCCGCAGGTGAGAGTTATAGGCAGGATAAGACCACAGGTGAGCAGTATATGATATTATAGTCATATTCTACAGTATATTCACCCGCAGGTGAGCGTTATAGGCAGGATAAGAGCACAGATGAGCAGTATATGATATTATAGTCATATTCTACAGTATATTTACCCGCAGGTGAGGGTTATAGGCAGGATAAGAGCACAGGTGAGCAGTATATGATATTATAGTCATATTCTACAGTATATTCACCCGCAGGTGAGGGTTATAGGCAGGATAAGAGCACAGGTGAGCAGTGTATGATATTATAGTCATATTCTACAGTATATTCACCCGCAGGTGAGCGTTATAGGCAGGATAAGAGCACAGATGAGCAGTATATGATATTATAGTCATATTCTACAGTATATTTACCCGCAGGTGAGGGTTATAGGCAGGATAAGAGCACAGGTGAGCAGTGTATGATATTATAGTCATATTCTACAGTATATTTACCCGCAGGTGAGGGTTATAGGCAGGATAAGAGCACAGGTGAGCAGTATATGATATTATAGTCATATTCTACAGTATATTCACCCGCAGGTGAGGGTTATAGGCAGGATAAGAGCACAGGTGAGCAGTGTATGATATTATAGTCATATTCTACAGTATATTCACCCGCAGGTGAGGGTTATAGGCAGGATAAGAGCACAGGTGAGCAGTATATGATATTATAGTCATATTCTACAGTATATTTACCCGCAGGTGAGCGTTATAGGCAGGATAAGAGCACAGGTGAGCAGTATATGATATTATAGTCATATTCTACAGTATATTCACCCGCAGGTGAGGGTTATAGGCAGGATAAGAGCACAGGTGAGCAGTATATGATATTATAGTCATATTCTACAGTATATTCACCCGCAGGTGAGCGTTATAGGCAGGATAAGAGCACAGGTGAGCAGTATATGATATTATAGTCATATTCTACAGTATATTCACCCGCAGGTGAGCGTTATAGGCAGGATAAGAGCACAGATGAGCAGTGTATGATATTATAGTCATATTCTACAGTATATTTACCCGCAGGTGAGCGTTATAGGCAGGATAAGAGCACAGATGAGCAGTATATGATATTATAGTCATATTCTACAGTATATTCACCCGCAGGTGAGCGTTATAGGCAGGATAAGAGCACAGGTGAGCAGTATATGATATTATAGTCATATTCTACAGTATATTTACCCGCAGGTGAGCGTTATAGGCAGGATAAGACCACAGGTGAGCAGTATATGATATTATAGTCATATTCTACAGTATATTTACCCGCAGGTGAGGGTTATAGGCAGGATAAGAGCACAGGTGAGCAGTATATGATATTATAGTCATATTCTACAGTATATTTACCCGCAGGTGAGGGTTATAGGCAGGATAAGAGCACAGGTGAGCAGTATATGATATTATAGTCATATTCTACAGTATATTCACCCGCAGGTGAGCGTTATAGGCAGGATAAGAGCACAGGTGAGCAGTATATGATATTATAGTCATATTCTACAGTATATTTACCCGCAGGTGAGGGTTATAGGCAGGATAAGAGCACAGGTGAGCAGTGTATGATATTATAGTCATATTCTACAGTATATTCACCCGCAGGTGAGGGTTATAGGCAGGATAAGAGCACAGATGAGCAGTATATGATATTATAGTCATATTCTACAGTATATTCACCCGCAGGTGAGCGTTATAGGCAGGATAAGAGCACAGGTGAGCAGTGTATGATATTATAGTCATATTCTACAGTATATTCACCCGCAGGTGAGGGTTATAGGCAGGATAAGAGCACAGATGAGCAGTATATGATATTATAGTCATATTCTACAGTATATTCACCCGCAGGTGAGCGTTATAGGCAGGATAAGAGCACAGGTGAGCAGTATATGATATTATAGTCATATTCTACAGTATATTCACCCGCAGGTGAGGGTTATAGGCAGGATAAGAGCACAGGTGAGCAGTATATGATATTATAGTCATATTCTACAGTATATTCACCCGCAGGTGAGGGTTATAGGCAGGATAAGAGCACAGGTGAGCAGTATATGATATTATAGTCATATTCTACAGTATATTCACCCGCAGGTGAGGGTTATAGGCAGGATAAGAGCACAGATGAGCAGTGTATGATATTATAGTCATATTCTACAGTATATTCACCCGCAGGTGAGGGTTATAGGCAGGATAAGAGCACAGATGAGCAGTGTATGATATTATAGTCATATTCTACAGTATATTCACCCGCAGGTGAGCGTTATAGGCAGGATAAGAGCACAGGTGAGCAGTATATGATATTATAGTCATATTCTACAGTATATTCACCCGCAGGTGAGGGTTATAGGCAGGATAAGAGCACAGGTGAGCAGTGTATGATATTATAGTAATATTCTACAGTATATTTACCCTCAGGTGAGAGTTATAGGCAGGATAAGAGCACAGGTGAGCAGTATATGATATTATAGTCATATTCTACAGTATATTCACCCGCAGGTGAGCGTTATAGGCAGGATAAGAGCACAGATGAGCAGTGTATGATATTATAGTCATATTCTACAGTATATTTACCCGCAGGTGAGCGTTATAGGCAGGATAAGAGCACAGATGAGCAGTATGGCACCGCAGCACAACACGGGTCTTCTCGCCATCTGGGCCGACACCTGCCGGAGCTGAGCCCGAACCCGCTGCAGCATCACCGAGCCCGGCCCGCTACAGAGACCAGCTCATCCCGGGACAACCGAAGCAAAGCGCAAAACACACCCGCACCAACCGCTCAAACACACGTCAACGCTTCCGGCTTCCCGGAGGGGCGTGGTCACAGCGAGAGAGGGGCGGGGCCAAGCGAGGGAGCGTCTCTAAACTACACACACAAACGCGCCATTTTATTTGCATTTCGTTTAATTTAGTTGTGAATCCAAACGAGAAATCCAAACGAATCTTAAATATATAAACAGGTGAACGCGAATACGAGAGCGTCTTGATTTTAAAACGAAACACACCCCAGGCTCTCAGTGTTTTTCTTAAAACTAGCGATGCTCGCTTTCAAAACACGGCTTTGTGAAGCTTCGAAACCGCTGCGAATCATTAGATCCGATTCTGATCCGGATTCAATATCGATTCGTTTGGCTATAAATCGGGTACAGTAGGGCCTACATGTTAATGTGTTAACATGCTTTTCTCAAGGAAACAAATCTCTCTTATTATTAGAGGTAAAAATGAACAACTCTTTGCACTGTGATACCAGTTTAGTGGACTCTGTCAATATAATTAAAATTCTCACACTTTTTGGGAAATATCATAAACTTAAACTGGACTTAAAGATTTGTAAAGATTTCAATTCATAACAAACATATATCGAGATGATAACATCCTTTTCCCGATCATTGCCTGTTATCTCTCCACACTGACACCTTTATTAATGCTGTAAACTGAGATTCATGTGATATGAAAAAAAGAGACACGACAAACCCACAACTTTCTGTTTTTACTAATAGTAAAATATTTTAATTTAATATATATATTATAGTATAAAAATATATTATATTTTCTTCCCCCAGATTATTAAATTAATAAAATCATAGGTTTTTAAGATGAATATAAAAATAAAGATGTATTATTGAACTGAACTGCACTAAACTGTCTGAATTACTGATTACGAAACTGAATATAACATGAAAGCAGAAAGATGATTGTAACAGTAGATTATCATTTGGGTTTAATGTCCAGTGAAAGCATGAACTGAAGAGGCTTTGTGTAAAAGTGTCAGTAGAATGCATGAGTGTGTGTGTGTGTGTGTGTGTGTGTGTGTGTGTGTGTGTCAGGGCCTCTGCTGTGCATCTGTACGCTGGAGTGTGTTCTTCACCAGCGCTGCAGTGATGAAGGGGTAGATGTACAGCTGTGTGTGTGTGTGTGTGTGTGTGTGTGTGTCAGGGCCTCTGCTGTGCATATGTACGCTGGAGTGTGTTCTTCACCAGCGCTGCAGTGATGAAGGGGTAGATGTACAGCTGTGTGTAGATCTCGATGTTAATGATGAACAGAGGGGTCAGAGGCCACAGCAGCACCAGAAGAGAAGAGCTTAACATCACTGACAACACATGAAGCCAGAGCCTCTTAGGGAGCGTCCTGCAGTCACACACACACACACACACACACACACACACACACACACACACAGTCTTCAGAAATCATATGGGACAGAATCAAATTGGTCTAATGTCAGACTCCATAAATATGTTAAAACCACTGTGTTTAATGTGTGTGTGTTCACACCTCATCTCTCCTCTCGTCCACAGCGTCCAGTGGAAGCTGACGTCCAGCACTGACAGTAGCGCGGCGTGGACGATGACGACGCCTGCCGTCCAGTAATGAGCGCTCATCCAGTGCCAGGCGAACGCAGCCAGCAGCTGATGCGGCAACAGGAAGTACATCAGCAGAAACTCCGCCCACTGACGCCAGCCCGGCCAATCCTGCTGCGGCACAGAGAGAGAGTCACGACCAGTCTGTGAGAGTCTCACACACACACACACTCTCACACACACACACTCTCACACACACACACACAGTGTCGCACCAGCGGCGTGTGTGCCGGCGGGTCCTGTGTGGCGGGGCAGGCGGTGTGGATGAAGGGCAGGAAGGTGTGCTGGTAGTCGAACAGGAAGAGGTAGAGCAGCGTCAGACGAGGAAAGCTCCTCAGACCCACCAGCAGAAACACAGTCTTGCCCAGATACAGCTCCTGCACACACACACACACACAGAGAGAGATGATGCTGAACGATCTTACTGCGAAACACAGACACACAGAAGCTTTACACTCATGGGTTATTTCTTCTACCCAAATCCTGGGTTGAGCCTTTTGGGGTTATCTTTCCAGTGTTTGTGTTACACAGATCCTGGGTCAGGCGTAGGGATGGGACGATTACCGGTTTCACAATAAACCACGATAAAATGGCCTGACGTTTAGTATAATTGTTTAAAATTTAATTATCATAAAAACCATGTTTTTTAGCGCACAAAAAGTATTTTCGTCGCTTGATAAACTTAAGGTTGAGCCACTGCAGTCACTGGACTATTTTAGCGACGTCTTTACTCGCTTCTCTGGGATGGCAGATCTAGATTACCCAGAAGCCTAGGCTCCAGTCTCCGCTCTGGGGGTCGGCTGTGGGCCAACTGACCAATCGGTAAGCCCCTCCCCTCGGACACAGATCAGCCAATGGCAGTTGAGTATAAGCATGGGGACATCTTTAGGTTTCAGCGCCATAGAGAAACACTGGAAGATCCGAAGCTCTCGTGGGTTTATGGTGTTCATGCTACAGAAATGTTAAAGCGATGTGCCTGGGGTTCCTGTAACGCTGATCCAGGATCCTGAGAGGACGGGCACAGGTGTTCATGTGTTGAATCACTGCACTGTGTGTGCGTTCACTAGCTCGTTTCAGAAGTGTGATCAGATCTGCGTGAACGGAGCAATTATCTGCGCTATACGACTGAAGCCCGGGTCATTTATAATATCACTGATGTTGATATCACCAAATTAATCTTGTTACCCACCATATTTATGTCAAAATCTTTTATATATCCCTCCATAAGTCCCACTTGAATGCACTGTTTGCTGAGAAACACACACACACACACACCTTGTACTCCCAGAGGGTGAGTGTGACTCTCAGCTGTGTGAGTTTGTGCAGCTCCTCCAGGATGATCCGTCTGTGAGCCTGATGCTGGATCATGAACGGAGCCGTGGACAGATCTTCATCGCTGAGAGCAGACAGTGCTCTGACACACACACACACACACACACACAGCAAAGGTCACATTTAAAGCCTCACTGATGATCTGCTGATGAATGTTCAGTACTGTAGGTCTCTTACATTCATGACTTCACATGACTGTAGAAATGTTAAATTGTGTGTGTGTGTGTGTGTGTGTAAGAGTGTGTTACCTGCCGTTGATCTGCTCCCTGTGGAATGTTTCTTTATACTGATTGGTCCAGACCCCCAGATGCTCCACCCACAGCATGACATCATCAGCGCTCCACGTGCTGAGTGGTTTACTGAGCAGCGTCTCATGACTGGAGTCGGCACTGAACGCGCGGTACACTAACAACACCATCTACACACACACACACACACACACACATTTTAAGCCAAAAATGGGGGTCAACCTTGAACAAATTGCAACAGAAGCAAACTTGCAATCTTGTTGACATATAACAGTAAAATACTTAATGTTAAGGTCTGAATGAACCCATTACGGCTACCCATGAGCATTAATACACAGAGGCAGGAAGATGTACTTTAGAAACCAGCCTTATTAATATCTTAATATTTTAAGATCGTTACGAAAATTATTGTTGACAAATAAAAGTATGACATCAAAACATGTCTATGAAAACATGAACGTATGAATAGAAAAAAATAACTGCTAGATTATGATGCATCAAAAAGAAAAGCTGTGAATGACCTCCAGTGAACTGAAGCCCGTTCCAGGACACATCCTCTGAGATTAATAATCAGATATCCTGGATAAACAATATAAACGTAACATTACAACTTGCATCTGCACAAAGGGACGCGCATGCGCATGTGAACTAGTTGTTGAACCAGTCGATGGCTGAAAGGGAAACTCTTGAGTCAGCCTCAGAGAATGCACAACTCTCTGTCACAATCCTGTCCTCATTATGAAGGTATGCATGTGATGGACTGAGAGATTGGCGCTGCACTTCATGATCCAGTGATTCCAGGCGTCACTGCAGTGCGCGCTCTCACATCCAGTTTCACTTCATTTAGCCGTCTGGAAGACGTGCTGTCTAACGCTAACCAATCAGACCTCAGGCCCCAAAAACTGTGTGTGTGTGTGTGTGTGTGTGTGAGACTCACAGCTACACAGCTCAGTGCTGTCAGGACTCCAGAGAAAAACTCTCTGATGTTGATCTGCGGCGGGTTCACTGGAGCAGCTGTGTGTGTGTGACTATTCCTGAACGCCAGGAGAACATGCCGGAGCCGCGGATCACTGAGGACGGCCTGCTTCCGTCGGCTCACGTCAGCGGGAAACAGCTTCTCCACCGCATCCCTGTCTCACACACACACACACACACACACCCTGTGTATAAAGTGTTTTCACTCCTGTAATAACTAGGGCGTGTGTGAACAGAAGCAGACCGACATCTCTCACCGGAGGAGGATGTTGACTCTGGGAAAGCCCTGCCACACCGCTCGGCATTCTGGGCAATCGGTGCGGAGGCCGGAGGCCCACCAGGAGGCCAGGCAGTGGCGGCAGAAGCTGTGTCCACAGGGGAGCGTCGTGGGCTCGACCAGCACCTCGTAGCAGCAGTGACAGGTGAACTCAGCCGCCAGCAGACCCGCCAGTGGCTCCGGGTCTATGGGGATACACACGTCCATCACAGCCTGAACACACACACACACACACACACAGGTGAACTCAGCCGCCAGCAGACCCGCCAGTGGCTCCGGGGCCATGGGGATACACACGTCCATCACAGCCTGAACACACACACACACACACACACAGGTGAACTTAGCCATCAGCAGACCCGCCAGCGGCTCCGGGGCCATGGGGATACACACGTCCATCACAGCCTGAACACACACACACACACACACACAGGTGAACTTAGCCGTCAGCAGACCCGCCAGCGGCTCCGGGGCCATGGAGATACACACGTCCATCACAGCCTGAACACACACACACACACACACACAGGTGAACTCAGCCGCCAGCAGACCCGCCAGTGGCTCCGGGGCCATGGGGATACACACGTCCATCACAGCCTGAACACACACACACACACACACACAGGTGAACTTAGCCATCAGCAGACCCGCCAGCGGCTCCGGGTCTATGGGGATACACACGTCCATCACAGCCTGAACACACACACACACACACACACAGGTGAACTTAGCTGTCAGCAGACCCGCCAGCGGCTCCGGGGCCATGGAGATACACACGTCCATCACAGCCTGAACACACACACACACACACACACACACAGGTGAACTTAGCCGTCAGCAGACCCGCCAGCGGCTCCGGGGCCATGCACACGCGCCACACACACACACACACACACACACCAGCTAAACAGAGATTCGATGAAGCAGCAGAGATGGCGAGTCAGGAGCAATCCGATAAAAAGTTCTCCGAACATGGCTCTGGAGCACACGCAGGCTGCGATGTAAAGATTGGAATGCTGGAATGTGTTGTGTGTGTGTGTGTGCGTGAGAGAGAGAGAGAGAGAGAGAGAGAGAGAGAGGCGCGGGCGCGATCGAAAAGTCGCAAAGTGTTTACATTTGTGTGCGTGCGTGTGTGTGTGTGTGAGGCGCGGACGCGATCGAACAGTGGAAACATAAAAACATTCCGTAATTTTGTTTATACAGGACATTCAAACTGTGTTTCCAAATTCTTTGACATATAGCAACTTTTTTTTTTAACAGTAATGCAAATAGTTACTTTCCCTGGTAACGAGTTACTTTTATTATAGAGTAATTCAGTTACTAACTCAGTTACTTTTTGGAACAAGTAGTGAGTAACTATAACTAATTACTTTTTTAAAGTAACGTTCCCAACACTGCTGAACACACACACACACACACACACACACACACACACCACACAGGTGAACCCAGGCACCAGCAGACCCGCCAGCGGCTCCGGGGCCATGGAGATACACACGTCCATCACACCCTGAACACACACACACACACACACACACACACAGATAACACAGCACAGACCACACACACAGATAACACGGCACAGTCAACACACACACACAGATTACTCACACACACACACACAGATTACTCTCACACACACACACACACACAGATTACTCACACACACAGTCCAGTGTTGTCAGGTTCAGTCAGGTCCTCGTCTCTCCTCAGGATCACATCAGCTCTTTCGGTTTATTCATTATAAACACTCATCATCAACAGAAGAGAAAGAGAAACCGCTTCACTTCAGCACACACTCCCACTACAAACACACACACGTGATTTAGTAGATCTCAAGGGGCTTTCCAATCACTTCTGTTGATTTTCTACTGAGATTACGCTTTTTCTATCACCCTTACATGTTTTGAATGGTATTTTATTTTTTAAACAATAAATTAAAACAGTAGGCCTATTGTTTTATATATTTATACATTATATGTGTTTATTAAGTTTTTTTAATTATTATTATTGGAAGCAATGGTTCAATTGAGTTCTGAAAAGCTCATTAGCTTATTATTGTAAATGAGGAACCACATATCACTGGCATTTTCCGCGAAATCCGAACCCGACTGCTCAAATTATAAATCATGATTGATTACCATTTTGTGACACGGTGAGATTAACCATGTTGTCACAAATGTATAATGGCCCTTTTAATTAAAATAAATTAAAGAATAAAGGAATTTAAAAGAATAAAAATAGTAAACAACTGCAATAAAAAATAAAATAAGCACATTCACTCTTAATCTTACGCCTAATAATATGCCGAAAAGTGTTGATGTTTAAATTTTCTTGTCTCGTAAATCAGTAGAATTTCATTAGCCTACATGGATCGGGTTATTTTCAGTTCACAACTTTGACAAAGGGGTAGTTTGTATCATGTACTGTCGGTTATTGAACATTTCAGTGGACAAACAGTCAGATATTATGTTTATCTAACGCACCTTAAATCTTACCTCACACTCCTCGAACGCTACAGCGGGAGCGCGCTGGAGTAATGCGAACAGTGAAGCGCGCCTTCTTTAGTTTGATTATAAAACATATTAAATCACAAGACTCCTGCTCGATTAGATCATCATGGGGTTACTGAGTAAGATGGGTTTAAATAATAATTAGTCTATTGAAATAATCACTGTGTATTTTAAATGTAAATAAGAGTTGCGGTAACTCTGCGCTGAGCAGGATGAACCAATCACAGTCGCTCATGATTACTAATACTGGATAATTTCTATTAAACATTTTTTAAATCAAAAATCACTGGAACGGATTTTAATTTATAGCTTAAATGTGAATTAGTTGGATGAATGTATGAAAATAATTACAGTAGTCAGGCTCAGTGGGCCTCACAGCGCCCCCTGCAGGCACTGACAGGAACCGGAAGTGTAAGTGAGTGTTTCCGGCGGCCGGGGTTAAAGCGTCCAGTGTGTGTGTGTTTGTGTGTATTTCTATTTCGCTGCTTTAGAGGATGGAGGTCACGAGACAGAGTAAGACGATCAAATTATCAAAATGCATCAGTGTAAAACCTTACGCAGATCCACGGATAGACACGCACTCGCGAGCGCGCTAATGTGACGATGTGTGCGTGCGCGCGAGTGTATACTAGCGATGTGTTTATGAGTGTGTGTGTGTTGATGTGTGTTAATCTTGTATGGTGCAGATTTTAAGGAGGTTCTTCCAGAGGTGTGTAACGCGATTCAGGAGGCGGACTTCATCTCTATAGACGGAGAGTTCACAGGTCAGTGCTTCATAAGCGCGCGCGCGTGTGTGTCAATACTGTGTGTGTGTGTGTGTGTGTGTGTGTGTTAATGCTGTGTGTGTTATTGTAGGAATCAGTGATGGGCCGTCAGTCAGTGCTCTGACCAATGGACTAGACACACCGGAGGAGAGATACACCAAACTGAGGAAGGTATAGATCTCACACACACACACACACACACACTTGTTTCTGGTTTTTATATTCGTCCAATCTCATTTCGTACAGTCAAACCTGGTGCCATTTACTTCATTTATAAATGCCTTTAGTTTCTTTCCCTTTGTCTGGAGTTTGATTGACAGGCGATCTGACCAATCGCAGGGTTCGTACAAGGTGCTTAAAGTACTTGAATTTGACTTTTTTAAATTTGAGTCCTTGAAAACGGCCATATTTTTGAAGGAAATATGAATAAGATACAATCTTTTCACGTGAAATTAACGCTGCAGCCCGTCTGAGATATAGAGCTATTACACATGGCTCTCTGCATGATGTTAAAGGGTAACTAAACCCCTGGCCAGAGCCTGACTCCTCCCACTGGCAGTATTTGAGGAATGCTGGAGACGTCTCTATATTCATATTGTGCCGCTATGTGGAAAAATACAGCAAAATGCGCCGGCGCGACTCCAGTGACCCCAGAGGATTAACTTTAGCCTAGCCATAAATGTCTCTATAATAACACTCATCAAACTACAGAAGACAGAGAAAATCACTCGTTCTTCACTGAATAACTTCTGTAACTATATTTGTAATGTATATTTTATTTATAAACTGCAGTTATTTTACATTTGATTAGTTTTTGTTCCTGAAAACACTGTTTAGTTCACTCTTATTTCTTTAGTTGTGTCTATTTGTTGCGAATGCTAATTTGTTCTTTTTTAAAGGGGTCATATAATGTCATTTTTGTACAAGCTAATATGATTCTTTAGGGTCTAAATTAAAAGTTTGTAATATACTTTAATTAAAAATTCTCATTAGTATTGTAAGAAAACACTAATTTTACCTGGTCAAAAACAGCTCTGTTTTCAGCACGCCGTTTGAGTGCATGTGTCTTTAAATGATAATGAGCTTTGCTCACCCCGCCCCTCTGTTCTGTGCGTACACCGTTTGTAACACAATAACCATAACGCGTTGTTCATTATAAACGTGGGATTATGAATTGTATTGAGAACGTCATAGAAAACATGCCGTAATGTACCCTGAGTGTAAAAATAGCCACATTCATCGTGAAGCGTGCAAGCTATTTGCAAAGATTAATATAAAGATTAATATAAAGGTCAATATAAAGGTCAATAAAACGTTACACTCACTTGTTCTTCTGGAGGTTCAGCAGGATTCATCAATATGATGCTGTGTTCGTTATTACACCCAAGAACAGAACACCACAATCGTTAGACGCCATTCTGCTCAGCACTCCAGCTATCAGCAATGAACGCGCCGGTCGGCACGTGCTATGATTGACAGCTCGCTCACGAGGGCGCGAGGGCGGGTCTGTGTTTGAAACGCTGCTGTCAATCAGCCATCGTGGGAGGGGCGTCGATATTTTGACGTCACAATATCGAACAGCTTGATTTGAGACAGGAGGAAACGTATAAGAAGATTTAAAAAAAACACTGGATGGATTTTTATCATTTTATGATGGTTGTGTACAGGCACTGCCAACACACATTTCAGTACAATCAACTTGTAAAAGTGCATGTACCATTATATGACCCCTTTAATTACTGATATGTCTTTACTAATGCTCTACACATATATCAGTTCGGCTAGCTGTTCTTCTGTGGTGTTTATAAACCACAGGCCTCGTGTAAGTGTTCTTTAGCGTGTTCATTTCTGTTCGTGATATTCAGATACAATTACATGTTGTGCAATAACAATAAATGTGAATGATATCCACTTAAACTTTATTGGAATCGGTAACTCAAACGATACTAGTGAACATGCGCTGTGGTGTGTGATGATGCGTTTCCTCCTCCTGATGTTCATTGGCTGCTGTGACTAGACTCGAGACTCGCTGCTGTCGCTCCTGGTATTTCACTCCGTGTGTCTCCTCTCTCCTCCAGCACTCCATGAACTTCCTGCTCTTCCAGTTCGGCATCTGCACCTTCAGATACGAGCAGAACCAGTCCACGTGAGCCGGCTCTTCCTCCTCAGCGTTATCGCTCTGTGAGTGTGTGTGTGTGTGTGACTGTGTGTGTGTCGTCCCGCAGGTACATCACGAAAGCCTTCAACTTCTACATCTTCCCTAAGCCCTTCAGCCGCACGTCTCCAGACATCAAGTTCATCTGTCAGGTGAGAGAGCCGTGCTGTCGCTCGCCCTCCTCAGGCCACGCCCTCCTCAGGCCACGCCCTCCCCACTCCTGATACGCCTGGAAGCGCAGGGTTTGGTACTAGCGTTTACGTGTGGATGAGAAACTTACTGTGCGCGTGTAACCCCTCACTAAAGCTGGTACAGACGGAACAATAATAACGTTATCGCGCAGTTCTTCTGACAGGATCACTTTATTTAGTGCAGCATCTCTGCAGTCACTGATGCGTCTCAGTCACCGTCATGTGTTTGCTCTTAAAGGAGCACGCCGACTCTCTGGGGCTTTACCTTATTCCCCGTATCCCCAGAGTTAGATGAGTCCACACACACCCTTCTCATCTCCGTGCGTGCCGTAACCCTGTCTGACGCACCCACCGCTAGCCTAGCTTAGCACAAAGACTGGAGGTAAACGGCTCCAGCTAGCATACTGCGCCCAATAAGTGACAAAATGATGCCAACATTTTCCTATTTACGTGTTGAACAGCCTACCGAAGTTAATAAAGTTGTACCGGCAAGTGTGTGTGTTCAGTGCTGTTCAGGAGTGTCACGGGTCACCACAGCGATCCACTAACCGCTTGCGCTTCTGTGGTAAACCGTAACCTACAGCTCCTGCACTGGAGTCAAGCGGCGGCAGCTTGTTTAAGGCAAAGGCGAAAATCATTCTAACTAATATATCCTTTTATTGAAACTAGGGCTTTGACTTTTGCCCAAAAATCATATTCGAAGTTTTATTAATATTAGAATATATTCTACTATTTATTAATATTTTGACCATTAAATGCCTTCAGTAAGACCTATATTGTTATCAAATTTAAGTTGTATCATGTTCTGTCCACCAGAGGGCGGTGTATCACTCAATGTCAACAGGCAAGCAATGATGTTTTCAGAAGAAAAAAGTGTCACGACTTTTTTTATTTTTTTATTTTATATTATTTATCATCAGACCCTAGAAACATAAACCGTATGCACAGCAATATGTGATCGTAACAGATTGTTTCGTTTGCATATGCTGCCAGCCAGCCATTACTGACACATTGTTTAGCGATCTGACAGCAACTACCAAGAGAACAAGGCACTTGAGAATCGCATTTGTAAATCGAGCACTCGGAGTCGGGATGCATTCCCCTCCCCAATCCCGATCAGTGATGTAGATTAAACGCTTCGAGCTGCAGCGCTATATACCCAACAACCACACATGTAGCCTAGGCTAGATTACACCTCGCCATTAAGGGCTTAGTCTACTGGCCGGCCGTGAGAAGACGCCTGTGGGAGAGACAAAACCAAAACCAAAACCAGTCCGTGGCGGTGGTTTCGCTATCCGGCCGCTCAGTCTATAAACCACACTCACGAATTCTCAAACTGTTCCCAGGGTTTAATAAACCGTGCCCACGAGTTTCTAATCCGCGCTCTCAGACCTGTAAACCGTGCCTTCAGTTTCTGCAATCTGCACCCACAAACTCATAACCCGTGCCCACGCTTTCACAGTCCGTTCCCACGTTTTAGAAGAACACGTTGTTAACGAATCTTATTGTATATTGCTTTATTGTGTATTAAAGTGGAATACATCAAATTGTCTTAACCTCGTCTGCATGCTTAAAGTGATTCTCAAGTGTAGCGGGTATGGGGTGGAATATACGACTGAATATGAATGACGTGCATCAAGTTTTGGACAAAAGCGTCTTCTAAATATGTAGCCTAAAATGTTAATAATAATAATAATAATAATAATAATAATAATAAAATAAATATTAAAAGCGTGATAAGTCACGAAAGGGAACTGAATTATACACATTTTCTCTCTCTGCCAGTTTAGGGTACCTCGCCCAACCCTCTTCAGATGTGTCCACTTTGGGGAGCATTTTCAAAAAGCTTTGTTTTCATTAATAAAAACGCCGTCAGTGTCGACTGAAGGTCTAAACGGAGAGAAAAAGATGCGCTTTTAAACGAAAACGTATTAGTGTGGACAAGGCCTGATTTATTCATTTTTATTTTTTCATTAACAAAAACACCCACTCGTGATCTGACTCCTCCCCTTCCGGTTCCGCACACTCGTGATCTGACTCCTCCCCTTCCGGTTCCGCCCACTCGTGATCTGACTCCTCCCCTTCCTGTTCTCCTGCTCGTGATCGGACTCCTTCCTGTTATGTCCGTTCGTGATCTGACTCCTCCCCTTCCTGTTCCTCTAGAGCTCCAGCATTGACTTCCTGGCCAGCCAGGGCTTCGACTTCAACAAGGTCTTCCGCAGTGGTACGTGATCTCACTTCCTGTCATGTGACTGCTGTGTGTGTGAGTGACTGACAGGTGTGTTGCCGTAGGGATCGCGTACCTGACGCGGGAGGAGGAGTCTCAGCTGAGGGAGCAATATGAGGAGAGGCGGGGCCAGATGAATGGGGCGGGGCCTGTGTCGTACACACCCCCCTCTGGAGGAGGAGCCTGCAGCGTGCCTGAGGACCAGAGAGACTTCATCAGGAGCGTGGAGTGAGTACACACACACACACACACACACACACACACTCTTACCAGCTCACACTTTCACACACTCGCACTCACATAGACGAGTGCACACACAATCACTCACACACTTGCTCTCACACACTCTTGCTCTCACACACTCACTCACTCACTCACTCACTCACATTCATGTGTGTGTGTTCAGGCAGAAGGTGGACTCTCTCCTGAGCAGCTCTGATCAGACGCTGGATCTGGAGCCCTGCACCGGGTCAGACTCTCTCATTATAATCCTGTACAACAGATCTCCTCTAAATATGAGTGTTCACACCCTCTCTCTCTCTGTGTGTGTGTGTCAGGTTTCAGAGGAAGCTCATCTATCAGACGCTCAATTCAAAGTAAGTCTGTGTGTGTGTGTGTGTGTGCGTGATGATCTGCTCAGTGTCTCCGCTCATCTGGTGCTGCTGGTGTTTCAGGTTTCCTAAACTTCATGTGGAGACGCTGGAGACGGAGAAGGTACAAACACACTCATACAAACACACAACATTATTGCAATAAACAAACTCTCATACACTGTGTGTGTGTGTGTTTTCAGAAGGAGCGTTTCATCCAGATCAGTAAAGTGGATGATGAGGAGAGGAGGAGGAGAGAGCAGCAGAAACAGCAGAGGGAGCAGGTGTGTGTGTGTAAACACTCTTACGCTATCACACACACTTACACTCTCACACACACAATCTCTCTCTCACATGTGCACACTCTCACACACACACACGTGCACACTCTCACACACACAATCTCTCACACACACACGTGCACACTCTCACACACACAATCTCTCACACACACAATCTCTCACATACACATGTGGACACGCTCACACACACTCTTACTCTCACACACTTTTACTCTCTCTCACACACTCTTACTCTCTCTCTCACACACACATTATCTCACACACGTGCACACTCAGACTCTCACACACACACACATCATGTACTGATGGACTGCCTGTGTCACATGACCTCTGACTTGATCTTCATGACATCATCAGCTGGTTCTCCTCATTGATCTGTTACAGGAAGAGCTGAACGACGCCGTGGGTTTCTCCAGGGTTATCAGAGCCATCTCCAAATCTGTGAGTCCTGCAAACACACAACTCAATAATAATAATAATAATAATAATAATAATAATAATAATAATAATAATAATAATAATAATAATAATAATTGCAATGTTCTTGGCCACTTCTGATCTGTGTCCTGCCAATAGATTTTCTTTATAGGATACAAACAAAAATCTACTTTTCTTCAATGCTAAATTTTCTTTTCATAAAAACAAGTAAAAAATCAGTAATAATCAAATTGCAAACAGCACAAATAACTGCGGTAGAGCAGAGATGTGGAATAAACACACGTGTTTGAGGTGTGTGTGTGTGCAGTATATTCAGCTGAGAGACACTACAGACACAATCACATGTGGAATAACACTGGACAGGCTTCATTAAAATTAAATGCAGATTAATGCTCACTAGGGCTGCAACAAACCATTATTTTGAGAATCGATTAATCTAACGATCATTAGAACGATTAATCGACGATTATTTCGCTGACTAATCAGTAAGTTTGGAACGATTATTCAGCTTTTTCAATTATATTATAAGCATAACTTTATTCAATAATATAAAAAAAGGAAATCACTTCAGCTTTTGAAATGGTTGTTTTAATGAACTTTGAGCAGCTAAACAGGTCATTCTCTTTAAGTTTTCAGATTTCTGTCCAACTCAAATCACACACAAATGCTCTCGAAGCATTGGTTAAATATTCTCTTCTCTGTCAATAGAAAAAAAATTGTCAGCTGCATTACAGACAAACTTAATCTGCAAACAATTATTATAAGAATACATTTTTTTTTTTTTTAAATTGACATGACAATTGAGCAGAGCTGACAGAGACACTCATTCACCTTTTAATTTAAATTTACAGTATAAAAAATTAACTGACATGATATTCTTCATAACATCTTTTGTAAGTCTTCATGAATATGGAACAGATACAGGCGAGTGATGAGACTGTAATGCCTAATAGTGTTACAGTAATAAAAACAGCCCTGACTCCTAAGCTCGATCAAGCTTTA
>CM040767.1:62131183-62173683 GCA_022829085.1 Abramis brama
AGAGTCAAGGTAAACGGAGCCGCAAGCACAAGAAGAGGAACTCAGACGGTGAGCGTTGTTCTCGAGGTTTGCTCTGGTCCGCTGAGCACGAGCGTTGACGTGTTTTCTCTCCCGCAGCTTCTGAAACGACACCGCCAACGCTCTTCGACGTCCCTAAGGTCTGGTAGCGAGAGCTCAGCGGCCAATCGGGAGCCTCGCTCAGCCCAGGCGTGTCCGACAGCCAATCAGAAGACTGCACTTTGTGACTGTGACCTCCCGTGACCTCTCCTTACGTGGCCGAAGTTCAGAGCGTTTTAAAGGTGCTGGAGTTACTGAGCCATTTACTGTCAGAGAGAGAGTGTGTGTGTGTGTGTGTGTGTGAGTATTTTACCGCGGTTTCCCAGAGCGTTCCCTCATTTTAAATGTTGACATGTCCTGCAATGTTTATTTATTCCTCGAGAGGGTTCCTTCGTCTTTAGTTCCTTCAGATTATCAGTGAGAAGAAAAAAAAAAGAAGAAATGAAACGTGTCAAAGATTGCTAATGATGTCATCACGAATGTCCTGTTCATATCCTTGTATTTTTTGTATGAAATGTTCAAATGGTCCCTTTTCCAGGGAAGATGAAATTAAAGTCTTTCTTAGTACGTCTGTGTCGGGCTGTTCATTCAAACATGTGATCCAGATCATTCTGATGATGTTCAATCATTCTCAGTGTTCACAGTCTGACATGAACATGATTCTTCATCTCAGAGTCATGATGACACAGGGGTCCAAAACTAATGCACTCCATGTGAACACAAGACCAGCGCAAGATTGATCATCTGATTCGGATCAGACACTCTGACCATCAGAAGCTGATCTTGCTTGTGTATTCATCTCATTTATTCTTTAAATCTGTCATTTTGTATTATAAATATTATTTGTTTTGTTTTTTAAAGAGTCTCTGCCTAAAGAATAAATTGTTTTCCTGTGTCAGTGGCTCCAAGTATAATAAGCTTTAGCATTAGGCTAGATGCTAGTCATCAAAGCAAGTGTGATCTGTTCCTCAAATGATGCTGATCTTCTGTGGGAATAAACTTGAGTTGTAGTGGAGTCTGTTTCAAGTATACTTGGTGTAAAGAATCACATTATGAGCATGATGTTACACAACTAAAAGTGGCCTAGACATTATTTTAACTACTTAAAGGTGCACTGTACCCTTTTTTGTGAAGAATTTACAAAATATGAAGTCAATCCTGCCTAGATGTCACATCTAAGATGTGTGTTTGCCTTACCCTGTCTTGTCCTCTAGATGTCACCACCTTCATTACTTTGCTCATGTTGAGCGCTGTAGATCTCCGTTAAATATTCACGCAAATAAACGTCGTTTTAACGGCTCGCTCAGTTTAACGGCAGCGCTGAGCGCGAGTGAACCGATAATCATCCTCTTTACTCGGTTACAGCACGAATGATCGAAGGTATGTAGTAGGATGCAGAATATAGTTTAATAAATGTCTCGCGAAATCGCCTAATCAGTGTTTCAATCGACGAAACGCGTCACTTTTACCTCAGGAAAGTTAAAGGCATTAATGCTAAATCTACAGGAGTCTTTCCTTTATCTCAGCTTTGTTACCCGTTCATGATGTCTTAATTGTGTGATGTAGGCTTAATATGTTGATAGCCAGCCAACATTTAATGCTGTTATATTTACAAAAGGGTTAGCCTATTTAGACGAAAACTGAGACTTCCTTTTTTCATTAACACTCTAAAATTAAAATTGTGCTTCTGTGTCAAAGTGACTTTATCAAGTCTACTATTGTGAATTATTTTCAGTATTTTGCTAGCTATATTCAGAGTCTCCGTTTACTCGTTTAGGGAGTTTATGATGGCTTTAACTGGCCTTATGTGCAATTTAAATGATTTGTAAGAAACAATCTAAAAAAGTAATGGAATTTGATAGTTTGGGCTGCTGTTAATTTTAACTTTAATATTATGAGTAGCCTATCAACTTGAGAGGGATGTATAGTTTACAGCATTGGGTGAGTGAGTTTTTACCTCAAGAAGAACTGAAATGTACAGCTTTACAAATTAATCAATACTGAATCAGCTCAATTTAAGAATTGAATTGAAATCTCATCATATGATGGAAATTACATACACTTTGTAGCTAGTTACACACATAAAATATATTGTATAAAATAACAGAAAAAAGCATATTGCTGCTTATCATATCTGATTATTTCTCTTTTTGCCTTAGTGATTGTAACTAAACGGTAAAAGTCTGAGCATGGTGGAAATGCAAATATTAATGCAAACTCATAAAAAAACAAAAAAAACAAGACATGTTTCCTGCTTTGAATCATTTTTTTAAAAAATCATCACGCATGTTTCTTCTGAATGTGAACATGATTTAATAATTTTTGGACATAGACATATATTTTTTTATTTCTGCATTATGTCTTTTGGACTTCTTAACAGCATGATAAAATGTCATCATTAATAAAATGTCAGAATGCAGACAACTTTCTCCAAAGCTAGTATAGCACAAATATAAGCTATTTACAGTCAAACCAAGATTTATTCAGACACCTTCAACATTCCTCACATTATCACAGTTTATTCGATATAGTTTAGAAAATGGTAATAAAATATGAGCAGAACCTAGTTGATATTTGACTGGTTTTGTCCATCCTTTGTCTCACACATGAATTATGTTGAATATCTGTCAGCTGTTAAATTTAACTACACAATTAGATAATACCAGTTTAGCTCAACCAATCACCAAGCAATGCTTCATTGTGTTCAGTCTGTGTGTAAAAAGAGCATTAGCAATTAAAGAAAACACACTTCAGCAAAACATGATCAGGTCAAAGTGTCCGAATCATTTTTGGTCCCAAATTATTAGTCACTTTATGAAGAATTTGGGGTATAATATGTCACAGTTTGCTTTATTTTGCTGTCCTCACTTACATAAAGGTAAGGTGTCACTCTTCTTAGCACCCTCATTCATGGCCCTATAGGTGTCACTCTTCTTAGCACCCTCATACGGGATCTGGGGGACGCTCTTCACACTGTCATACGTGAAGCCCTGGATGACGCTTAGGTTGCGACTCTTATCAGCGTTATACATGGTGCCTGAAGTGAGGCTCTTGTCACCGTTACACAGGTTCCCCTCACAACACGAGAGGTCCTGAATAAATGAACATTTTAGGAGACCACAGGCAGATTTAGTGATACAGCCTTTTACAAGCGTTGGCGTGCCACTTTTGGTCACTGGTGAAAAGAAAGAAAGCAAAGGTTAGGCAGTCTGAGTTGGTATATGTATCAAAAAAGCTTCATACGTTTAAAAATATTAGGGATGCACCGATATGAACATTTTGGCCGATACCGAAAACCGATAATTCTTTATATTTGAAAGCCGATAACCGATATATTGGCCGATACCGAAAACCGATAATTCTTTATATTTGAAAGCCGATAACCGATATATCGGCCGATACCGAAAACCGATAATTCTTTATATTTGAAAGCCGATAACCGATATATCGGCCGATACCGAAAACCGATAATTCTTTATATTTGAAAGCCGATAACCGATAGATTGGCCGATACCGAAAACCGATAATTCTTTACATTTGAAAGCCGATAACCGATAGATTGGCCGATACCGAAAACCGATAATTCTTTATATTTGATAACCGATATATTTGCTGATACCGAAAACCGATAATTATTTATATTTGAAAGCCGATAACCGATATATTGGCCGATACCGAAAACCGATAATTCTTTATATTTGAAAGCCGATAACCAATATATTGGCCGATACCGAAAACCGGTAATTATTTATATTGGAAAGCCGATAACCGATATATTGGCCGATAAATCTAAATCCAAATCCAAAATTTTTATATATCTTTTTGAGAGCCTGATTACAAAAACAAAAGTCTCACCATCAAAAGCACACAATCATAATGTTCTCATTATAATTATATGTAGCCGATCGATAAGACAGACTGTTGCACTGAACTGTGTTTTCCTTTTATGAAGTGATTTCAATCATATTTGAAGCTCAAAGCCATCATGTTGAACAGTGAGCATCTGAAGCGTCTCAGCTGGAGGAAATCAATACATTATTTATCGGCTTTAATATATCGAACATATTTTCTTATCTGGCCGATAACGATAACATTAAAAATGAACAAATATCGTCCGCTACCGATCTGGTGGCCGATATATCGTGCATCCCTGACTGAGTTGACTGTCTCACGAGTGGCTGTGATGCAGCTGTCTTCAGTCCCGGCACAGCTCACGATGTTCGAGCAACTCTGGCCATCACAGTAATAACACTTCCTTCCGTTGGGAGCGGTAAATCTGGGATCTACCGGAGGAAAACTTTCATTATCTCAAACAATATAACATCTAATCAAAATAACACTGCTTTAGTTGCTCTGATTCCTGATCGATTCTGCCCCATCCTACTGTTTTCTTCTGGACAGTGAGATGAGTGTTGGCTGTAAGGGTTCTTGCACACCGAGTACCACATTTTCATGTGTTTTTTCGTATTCGTCATTCGTAATGAATCCGTTGCGGAGGGGAAATAAAAAAAAAAAAATCGCTAAACAATACAAAATGGAGTCTTGAAAAAGATTTTGTCGTAGGCTACTCTCTCTTCTTAAAAAGAGATGTGTCCATCCAATCCTGAGATAGAGAGGAATAAGGAGAGTTCGCTGCGGGATTATCCCGAGAGATTCACTGTTTACTTCAGGGTGTCAGAGGCTCAGTTTGATGCTCTGCTAGCGATACTGGAGACACGTATTAAAAACAAGACCACCAATTTCATTGAACCAATTGATCCTGAACAGTTCTGGATTTAGGCGTTCGCTTGTACGGTGCCTCTGAATGGTCAAAACACCTCTCAAATTGCTTGCCTCGGATGCGAAAAACACAGAAAATTTAACCCGGTCTGAATTTATGACAGACGAAAGTTTCATAGGCAGTGTGTGTAAACGAGATCGACTCGGTGTGCAAGGACCTTAATGAAGACTGGGCAGGAAAGCACAATACCTGGAGCGTCTCTGACGTTACAGAAGTTGGTGTCGCAGCAGGAGAAAGCCGTCTTCGTTATGCCAAAGTTCATGGAACCATTTTGACAGTTATCAGTACACCCCTTTTTCGGCATTTTCAAACTATATCCAGCTAAAAACATGAATGATTCGGGAGAGAGTAGTTAAACTGCACAGTGTTTGGATGGGGAATGTGTTTATGAATATGTGTCACATTAGAAAGAAGCAGTGAGAGTTAAAAAAGCAATACCATAACAGCAACAGCAACAATTTTTTTTAACTTAACTATCTGAGAGAAAGCTAATTAATAGCTGAATATTCTGTGATTGAATTGAATTTCTGCCAGAAAATAAGCAGCAGTTCTGTGTAAGTTACATATATCGCTGTTTCAGCACCACTACATTATATCAGAAGAGAAAAGACCAAATGTTGCATTTTTCTAATTTCAAACATTTTTTAATACTTAATTGTATCATTACTTTAACTATCTGAGAGAAAGCTAATTAAATAGCAGAATGAATTTGCTAATTTCCACCAGAAAATAAGTAGCATTCAAATATAATACATTTCAGTCCATCTCGTTGGACTTACCGATTTCCAGTACGGTAGTCAAACTCATGCACTTGTTGAATCCACTGGGACACATCACTGGTTTTCTCAGACAGTAATTCCCCACGCCGTTGCACTCGTAGCACAAGTGAGAGTGCTGAAATGAGCTGTATTTGGGCTCAGGTTTACCACAAGCTTGACTGGTCTTCAAACCCGCAGTGAGCAGAGTAAAGAGAAGGAGAAGTGAGGCGTTCATCTCTGATCAGGAGCGCAGTGAAGCTACTGAAGTACTGTGAGATCTCCGCCTGTTTTATGGCTGATCAGAAGGGGTGGGTCTTCATGAGAACACGACTGTTCAACAGGAGGATGGGCAATTACAAAACAAGTAGAGCCTTTATGAAAAATGAACTTTAGTTTGTATTATTTACTTGCCAGTATATGTAAAAGTGAAGCTTAATAAGGAACTCAATCTTTCTATCTGTAAGGAATATAGGTGTGCTAACGCCAACATGTGAACTGTCGGCAACAAACGATAAAATTTGTCACAAGAAAATTGTCATTTTCAATTAACCTTTTAACTACGAACTGTCAACGTTCTTAACCAGTAACATCAAATTAATTTATGCTTTAGGATTGAAGACATTAAGCATTAGAGTTGGGGTACTCGAACTCGGACTCGGACTCGAGTCCAATTTTGAATGAACTCGGACTTGTCACGCACTCGGGTGAATTTGTACTCGGACTTGTCACGGACTCGGACATTTTAGACTCGGAAAATTTGCCGAGTACAGTCGAGTTCGGCCACTGGAGGACACAATATTTTATTATTCAAAAACGAAACGAAGCTAACGTTAGTGTTGTTTCAGCGTTGAGCATTGTAGCCAATCACAGACATGTATATTACGCGCATGAACGCAGTGGCAAATCAGAGGCGTTAGTCACCATGCGGAGAATTCACTCAAAATGTTCAGAATCAGCGCGAGCTTTATCCTTTCGCAAAAATCTCCTTATAAACAACAAAGTCTAGACGCGATGTAAATAAGAGATTCACTGCAGTGCGGACAACTTCAGTGTTTATGATGAGAGTTTCAGTGAGAGTGCAGAACGCGGTAAGTAGCCTAAGTGATGATGGCTTAAAGGGAGCGCTATTGACGATCTAAATAATAGTTTTGTTTTTCATGCTTCTAGAGGACCAGTGGTTACATTCACACTGTAAAGTCTGAGGAGTGATAACAGCATTTAAATGTGCGAGTGAACCCGCTAAATTATAGTCCTGTGAGTCATGAAATTGCGATGATTTGACATAGTAACCATAGCAACATGAGAACGTGAGAACCATTGCAACATTTTGGGGTCTAATAATGTTATGATTTTTGTTACATTATACTTTAGTAATAAGTTTACATACACCTTGCAGAACCTCTAAAATGTTATTTTATTTATTTTTTAATAATACGGATCATAAAAACGTTTTTTTTATTTTTTTTTTTTATACTGCCCTGAAAAAGCTTTTTCACATTACAGATGTTTAAGTAGCCTAGGCTATAGCCTAGTCCACAAGACAAAATACAAACACAAATTACAAGACAAATTACATAAGCTTGATTTTTAATACTGTGTGTCATTGCCTGAATGATCCACAACGTTTTTTTTTTTGTTTTTTTTTTTGTAATGGTTGTTCATGAATCCCTTTGTCCCGAACAGTTAAACTGCCCAATGGTCTTCAGAAAAATCCTCCAGCTCCTGCACATTCTTTGCTTTTCCAGCATCTTCTGCATATTTGACTCTTTACTAGCAGTGATTGTATGATTTTGAGATCCATCTTTTCACACTGGGATTCATACACAACTACTGGTATTACAAACACTGAAAACATTCAGTGATGCACAAGAAGGAAACATCCATTCAGAGCCAGGGCGTGTAAATTGGTGTAAATTGTTCATGTTTTGTTTAAAAATTCATTAATTAATTTAATACTGCCCTTCAGAGGCTAAATACGATATTAACATAAAAGAAAATAAGAAAAATGTACATATCACTATCTTCTTGATCAAACGTTTACCCCTGGCTCTTAATGCATCGTGTTGCATATTCTTGAGCATTACCTTGCAGATTCTGAATAATGTGACCAATCATAAAGCAGATATCCACCATTTTTGTCTGACAAACAAACCAAATCAAAACTAAAAGGTGTGTATTGACATCTTTTTGCATTTCTAATGTTCATTCATGTTTAAATCGTGCTTTAACTAAAATAGATGATCAGTTCACATGCTGCTTGAACTAAGGCGCTATACAGTAAAGCGCCACAAAATGGTATTCATTGTTTGAATTTCACAAAATTACTCAATTTTAAAGCTGAGACTTTATTTTATACCAAAAGGACCCTGCTCTGTCTTGTCTGTTGGCGCATTGTCAGTATCCTCTTTGCACCGCAATACATTTTTCACTGTGTGAGAACACTGTGTGGATTGAGAGCAAAATGGCTTGTCAGACGTAGCAACAGTAACTAAGAGGGGCGGGTCTTTGTGAAAGGTCAATTTCAAATCATTGAAATCTTTGTGGACTCGGCCGGACTCGACTCGGACTCGGATGTTAAGGACTCGGACTCAAGTCCGACTCGGGCCCATTTGTACTCGGACTTGGACTCGGACTTGATTGGTAAGGACTTGGACTTGACTCGGACTCGACAAAGGTGGACTCGGACCCAACACTATTAAGCATTCAGCTGCTCAGCTGCAGCATCCAACTCGCACCAACCCTTCAGAACCAGGAAACTGATGAAGGTCCAGGCTGGTTTATCTCCACCATAGTCTAGAGATATTCACCTGTACAGTCACCCTACAGGACACATATATAGGGCTGTAGTCAAGACCACCTTTGTCGAGTCCAAGACAAGTCCAAGACCAGGACTAGTCGAGCCCAAGTCAGGACCAAGTCCAAAAAGGTTTGAGTCCAAGACAAGACCCGAGTCCAAAAAGGTTTGAATCCAAGACAAGACCGAGTCCAAAAAGGTTCGAGTCCAAGACAAGACTGAGTCCAAAAAGGTTTGAGTCCAAGACAAGACCGAGTCCAAAAAGGTTTGAGTCAGAGTCAAGACCGAGTCCAAAAAGGTTTGAGTCCAAGACAAGACCGAGTCCAAAAAGGTTTGAGTTCGAGTCAAGACCGAGTCCAAAAAGGTTAGAGTCCAAGTCAAGACCGAGTCCAAAGAGGTTCGAGTCCGAGTCAAGACCGAGTCCAAAAAGGTTTGAGTCCGAGTCAAGACCGAGTCCAAAGAGGTTCGAGTCCAAGTCAAGACCGAGTCCAAAAAGGTTCGAGTCCAAGACAAGACCGAATCCAAAGAGGTTCGAGTCCAAGTCAAGACAGAGTCCAAAAAGGTTAGAGTCCAAGTCAAGACCGAGTCCAAAAAGGTTTGAGTCCAAGTCAAGACCGAGTCCAAAAAGGTTTGAGTCCAGAGTCCAAGTCAAGACCGAGTCCAAAAAGGTTCGAGTCCAAGTCCAGACCGAGTCCAAAGAGGTTCGAGTCCGAGTCAAGACCGAGTCCAAAAAGGTTAGAGTCCGAGTCAAGACCGAGTCCAAGTCAAGACCGAGTCCAAAAAGGTTCGAGTCCGAGTCAAGACCGAGTCCAAAGAGGTTCGAGTCCGAGTCAAGACCGAGTCCAAAAAGGTTCGAGTCCAGAGTCCAAGTCAAGACCGAGTCCAAAGAGGTTCGAGTCCGAGTCAAGACCGAGTCCAAAGAGGTTCGAGTCCGAGTCAAGACCGAGTCCAAAGAGGTTCGAGTCCGAGTCAAGACCGAGTCCAAAAAGGTTAGAGTCCAAGTCAAGACCGAGTCCAAAGAGGTTCGAGTCCGAGTCAAGACCGAGTCCAAAGAGGTTCGAGTCCGAGTCAAGACGGAGTCCAGGACAGGAAAAAAAAAAGTAATATGCATGACATTATCAAGACAATCATTTTGGGTTATTATTTGTTGATCTAAAAGCAAAAACAGTGTCAAAGAGCCGACTCTATTTTTAAAAATATAGCCTATATAAATTAAATCATTATGTAATAATGAAATAATGAATGATTTTAATTTTATTTAAAATAATTGACTAATTCAAAGAACAACAAAATAATAATTATATAGGCTTAAAGGAGCACACACACTCGTTTCGACTGTCTGATCAGCCTCACATTCTGTTCCTGTCAATCATACACGCGATGGCAACCAATTAAACTGCATGAGGGAGGGCCGAGCCAACTCACACACACACACACACACACTAGAGATGCGGATAAACCGCGGATCGGGTGGATGACGGGACGAAAAATAATATTTTAATTAAATTCGGGCGGGTGGCGGTAGGCCTGTCACGATAACAAATTTTTCTGGACGATAAATTGTCCAAGAAATTATTGCGATAAATGATAATATTGTCGTTCTGAGACCATTTTCATCTAATATAATGATAATGGCATAATAATGCAGGTACACCTTTTCAAAGATCTATAAACTTTTATTTCTAAAGAATATTAAACATTGAAAACGGAAAACATTTTAAATATCCACAAAAAATGAACAAAACAACCAAAAACAATAAAAGCAATGGACTCTCAGTGTCTGTTAACAAAAAAATTCACTTGAATAAATACCAAAAACAATAAATGGATGTAAACAAAATTGCACTTAAAAAAATATTAAACATTAGGCTCAGACATAAATAGTGATACATTCCATAACAGGCAAAACTGCCAGTTAGGACCTTTGTAAACAACTAAAAAAAGCCTCAACAGGCCATATCACACCATTTTGCACTGTCCTCCTGTTACTTTGTCGACTAAACGCCCGAGTGATTGTGTACTGTCGAGAAGACGGAGACGCACTTTATTAAGTGTATCCACCAAGCGTGCCGCACAAGCCCTGAAAAGTGAAGCCAAAACGTCTCGATCGCCCCCCGGTGACTGGTCCTAGTATAGGTCATAAGCCCCGCCTCCCCATATTATTCAACGGGACGTGAGACCAACTAAACAATTAAATTACACTTCAAATATCTTTTTTCCAAAGGTGGTTTCTTTCATTTGCTGTCGTTTTTATCACGCTGATGTAAGTTCAAGTGTCTGTTTCAAAAATAAGTTGGTTTTTAGTTAGTTACATGATGCGGTGGTGTAACGTCATGATTGACAACTGTGATTGACAGGTTCTCGAGCGAAGTAGTCACTGAAGCACCAACGGACATTTTTTTCGGGATCTTCGGAAGACTGAGGAGATTGTATTTACTTTATTTTAACAAGCCTCTTGTCGTATTGCAATCAATTTTTTTTAAAAGTGCAGAATCCACTGCTCTCCGGGACTCTGGCGGCTTCAGTTCTCATCAATGGAAGAGAGCGAAGGGGCGTCGTCCATCTTTTTTTACAGTCTATGGTATCCACGCACTGAAAATACTTGGTTAGGATTAGGGGTGAGGAGTGCGTGCGTATTACACGCCATAAAATCGCGTATCATATGCACGCAAAAACTATTTTTGGCGTATAAATGGCACGGGAAATAACATTCGTTGTATCCCAGATAGCAATTACATGTGGGCCACATGTGGGTATTATCTGGCACATATGGCCTAGATGTGGCATGGCTGAACAGATATGGGCCAAATCGTAGCCATATTTGTTTTGCCATAACTTAAAAATCTGCGGGAAATGCTCTCTTGGTTCACAACTGATTTTGAGGTATATGGCCCAGATAACAACAAACACATGAGGACCATATGTGGTTGAGCTATGGCACACAGTGAGAAACACCGACTTGTGGTAAACATTTGGCTTATACGTGGAAAAACACAGGAATCCTGAAATCAAGTGCGGCAAACATCCGCCGTTCCACACCTCAGGTTGCTCTGCATCTTCCCTCCTATTGGTGGAGAGACTACGGCGCGAGTTTGACTGCGACGCTGCAGTGTTGCCAACTTAGCGCCTTTGTCGCTATTTTTAGCGACTTTTCAGACCCCTTTAGCGACATTTTTTCAAAAAAGCGACTAGCGACAAATCTAGCTACTTTTTGGACAAACCTCAGTAACCTCCAAATGTTGCCAGCACAGTCCTGCGAGCGCGAGGTTTGCTTCTCCTTGCCGTCACACACCTCTCTCTGCGTCTACCCTGTTCAGTGAGTGAATGGCTGAGAGAGTAGCAGCACGGAACAGACGTGAATGAGCAGTGTTGTTTCCACGGACGGACGTATTATCTTTTGTTTTATATTTAAAGAATTTAGTTTGACCATTTTATTTTATTACTTGTGCTTATCACTTGCAATACTCACTATCACAGTGCTTTAGTTCATCCGGTTCCCGAACTCTCTCAATTCAGATAATTTTACACATATAAAAAAAAAATCATTCAACAGCTACTCGTTCTATTGTCTGACAAAAAATATAGTAAATGAGAACAGCTTTATTGGACATTCGGCCATATTATATTATATTATAGTATAGTATAGTATAGTATGTTATATTAAAATACAGTATGTGAGCATGATTTTAACGAGAAAAAACATTAGGCAGGCAGAACGCAAATACGCCGCGATGACGTCATGAATATGCTAATTGACGTATGACGTCATCTAGCGACATTTAGCGACTTTTAGGGGAGGTGTTAGCTACTTTCCTTTGAAAATAGTTGGCAACACTGCGACGCTGTGCAGCTGACGCCATTTACTCTGCTTTCCTCACGTCTGTGTACATTCAGGTAAGTGATGTTTTGGCATTTTAAAGTCATATAAATGAAATATGCAGCATTATGTGTCAATATTGCATGTTATTATGCGTTTAGTTATTCGTTCCATCAAGGAAGGGGTTGAACTAGCTAATATTTTCCTCAGTTTACTGCTATAACTTACAATTAAAGTTTAATGTAACTTAACCGTTAACTTAGGCTATAGCAGTTCGCTGGTTTGCCGTTTTAAATTAAGATGTTTTTGTTTATAAATCAACAGCTCACTGTCGTACACAATAAAATAGTATAGTTTGCAATTTTGTAGTAGCCTATTTGTGAATTAAGGCGACGCGGTCCAATGTCGGTGTTACTGTTTGTCAGAAAACCTAAATCCTAATTTGTGTTCACAATCATTCAACTAATCATAATAATATAAAAATGCCAAGAATAAACACATTAATACGTGTGCATTATTGTATGTATCTTTATTTAACTCTGAAATGATATTCAACCAAGACTTTTTCTCATGACCTTTCCCTCTTTAAAATTAAAGTTGTAATGTTAACGTTAGGTTAGGCTATTAGTGTCAAGTCACAATACCAAAATTATGACTTTCGATACAATACCTGAACATTAACATGAACTAATAATGAACTGCACTTCTACTGCATATATTAATATGTGTTAATGTTAATTTCAACATTTACTAACACATTCAATATAAAATTTTTTACTTGTTAACTTTAGTATGCACTGTGAACTAACATGAACAAACAATGAATTGCTGTATTTCTGTTAACTATCAATTAATTGAGCAGCCATTCACTGCCATTATAAAGCTTGGAAGAGGCAGGACATTTTTATAATTACTCTAATTTCTCACGATAGAGATTATATACCATGCTATGGTATACTGTCATACCACCCAGCCCTAATGTGTGGTATGGGTGGGGCAATGACAATAATTTCCATATTAAAAACCTAGAAAATATGGTTTCAGATGGAGTAAATAATAGTTTATAGTTCATTTTTTAATATAAAAGCACTTTCATTTTAGGGTGGTCTATTTAAATGCATATTTCAACCACTTACACAATGTTTTTTTTCCTATCAGATTACCTATCTGGGTCTGGTTGGTGGCTTTGACCTGAATAACACCGTGTGGAGAGTGCTGAAAGACACTTTTACAACTGCTGTGGCACGTTATGAATTGGAGAGAAGTTAATGGGAAGATTGGTGTCCAACGCCTGGTCGTAAAGGAAGTTGTCATTGGTGAGACCTTTTTTAGAAGTCACTTTTATTTGTATTGCACTTTGCACAATACACAACTTTTCAAAACCGCTTTACAGAACATTGTATTTTTATTTCTGTTATCTCAGTATCGAACCAAACAACTTTTTTTGTCATTACCTGATCACATCCGTGGCTCACTTAAGTGACTGCATTTTTTTATTTAGAAGTTTTATGTTTTGTTTTTAAAGAAAGTTATTTTTTATATATTGCGAATCATATTGTTTCAATCATACATTTTAAAGCTGTAATCACAATATAAGATTATCATTCTGTCAAAGTCTCATACCAGCGCATGCCTACAACTATCTGTATTTAGTTCATTATCACTGTGTATTTAAAAGGTTAGTTCACCCAAAAATGAAAATTCTGTCAGTAATTACTCACCCATGTTGTTCCAACCCCCGTAAGACCTTCGTTCATCTTCGGAACACAAATTAAGATATTTATGATGAAATCTGAGATCTGTCTCACTCCTCCATAGGCTTCTCTGTTATTGAAACTTGCCAGCCCAGAAAGTTAGTAAAGACATTGTTAAAATAGTCCAAGAATACAGTGGCTGAACCTTAAGTTTATCAAGTGTCGAAAATACTTTTTGTGCGCAAAACAAGCTAAAATAAAGACTTTATTCAACGTAGTGTAACAGCACAGCGCTTCTGTGTTGTACGTCAGAACGTAGGCTCACGACTGGCCAGCATCCCACACATGACCAGCGTCGGCCAATAGTGAGTCTACGCTCTGACGTACAACCCAGAAGTTGGAAAAACTTGAGGGTAATTACAGACAGAATTTTCATTTTTGGGCGAACTAACCCTTTATGTTCCTCCTTGAATTCAGTACTTGGCCCATTATTGTTTGTGTGTTTCTGCTTCCAAATTGTCTCGCATCATTGCAGATTATCTTGAGTTTATTTTGTGTTAGTAAAAACACTTATTTTTGTAGACTCTGTCTTTGGACTAAAACATGACATTAATGCTATCTGTGTTGGTGTGTTTTTACATTAGAGTGTGCATGTCTTTTTTTTTTTAAAAAGAAGCAGAATACATGCAGTGCTGTAAATTTTAACCGGTTGTTGGTGCAAAAGTATTCTAAAAATCGAAATAATTTGTCATAAGGAATTACGGTATAATTCTGGCCCACATATTGAAAAATACAATTTGCAATTCCTTTTGAAAATTTACTGGAAAAAAACTTTCATACAGTGGTAATTCAGAGGTGTTTAATTTGTTAATAATTGCAATTAAAATATTAAAGGATATTTACATTAATGATTTTTTTTTATTATCCTGCAGCTCTAGCTTCCAGGTTGTATTGCTGCTAACATTATTTAAATTCTTCTTTATTGCAGGTGCAGTCAGGCAGAATCCCCTTACTGGAAAAGGTCAACACATTGCCGATGCCGACCCTCATTGGAGACTTCTCTGCACATCAACACACTTCTCAACTCTTTACCTTTCAAGTTTGCTTTAACTGTCTCAATTTCTCTTTAAAGTTCTCTTTACCAACTGTGATGTATTTGTATTACTCTAATTGGACTAATTAAACATAACATTAATACAAGCTTTGATCGAGTGTTTTGAACTTTGGTGTAAAAAATTTGCTTTGAATGCTATTTATATTATTAATTTGTATTCTTGAATGTTTTCAACTGAATACTACTGTAATTATTAAATTCAACTTGTTGCTGTAATTATATTTATTTTGATAAATGTTTTCAACTGAATACTACTGTAATTATTAAATTCAACTTGTTGCTGTAATTATATTTATTTTGATAAATGTTTTCAACTGAATACTACTGTAATTATTAAATTCAACTTGTTGCTGTAATTATATTTATTTTTATGAAATGTTTTCAACTGAATACTGTTGTAATTAAGTACAACACTTTAGCTGTAATTATTTAAATGCTTGTCAAAATAAATAGTTTTGAGTACATTTGTTGTTGAGTGTTTAATTTACCTGTGAGTTAAGACTTAAAATACTGTCAGCTGCATGTGGGCCACATAAGGGCCGTTAGATTTTAACAGAACTCAACCATACTAAAGTTGCATACCAGGCCCACATATGGGCCACATGAATTTGTAGTATTTGGCTCATGCTTGGTGGAGTTATGGCAGTCCTTTGGTTCAGTTCTGGCAAAGGAGATGTGGGCCATATCTGGGCCGGCAAACACAAACTAATCTGGGCCACAGCTCAGCTGTTTATCTGGCCCACATCTGTGCCAAAGGTAATTTGCTGACTGGGATAGATACGCATTTTCATGAGATCGGGCTCGCTGTCGCGTTTGGCTTTGAAACCAATTCCATCTTTTTCTTTTTTTTCCCTCCAACTCACAACTAGCGTCTTCTCTCTCTCCCGGCAGTCGCTGCAAGCAGTCCCGCCGGCGCTTTCCCATACAAAGACCATTGCTGAGTCGCAATTCGCCTACTTATACTACGACCTAAAAGTATGTACTTTTTTTGTGAGGAAAAAGTACATACTTTTGAGTGTGTAGCAAAAGAGTATGCACGTTCTGGGACTTACTTCGATGACGTCATGCAACGTGAACTTGAACGTGGTTGCCTAGTTACGCACACCTCGACTGTTAACAAAACATTTTACATTTCATTCATTCTTATATGTCCAATGTAATTTTATTTACTATTCCCATCTTTTTTTCCACAATACATTTACAATGTGTTTTACCAAATTGAGGAGTGAAGCAGGGCGTCGTCGTAGATCAACCAGACGCAGGTCGTTTGTGAGGCGGCTGGTTCTGACGTTCATGTGCAAAATGTGTGTAACGAAAGCTACTTATTTTCTGAGTTAAAATATTTAAAGTTTAAAATGTAACTATTGTTTAACGTATTTTATACTTAATCTTATACTTATGTATAATACTTAAAAATACCCCGATGAAAATGAACCATGCTTTTACTATAGTAAAAGTGTAGTTTCTTTGGTTGGACTGATAAAGTTAACATTTGTACAGCCACAGTATTACTACAAATAAGTCAGACAGAAACATCAAAATAAATACATAAAAAAGACACTTGCATGACACTTTACTAGAGCCTTTTTATTTATTGTTTTGTAGCCTGCAATGAGGCGCTCAGTATCTTCATCGGACCCTACAAGATAAACACGGTACTTTTTTGGCACAACATAAACCCATTAATATTACGAGACAATAAAATATAACTTTTATTAGGGTTAAACATTTGAATTCTTACACTTAAAAACTGAGGGCACATCTCCGCTGCTGGCACATTTGAGTCATTATTCTTAAAATAAATGTAAATTATGCTTGCAACCAGGGGCGTAGAATTTAGTAGGGACGCTAGGGACGTGTCCCTACCAATATCCAGTGACACTGATATGTCCCTAGCAATAATTTCGATCAAAACTTAAAATATATTTATATATAACCACTGTTTTCCGGTTGTGTCTTGTGGTTTTTATGTATTAGGCTTATTTTATTTAATCAGAAAACATCTTATTTAGATTAAAATCTCTTACAAAAGCGTTCTGAGAAAAATTTACCAATTCATGGTACACAAACGGTTAATATATATCTGAGTCCCGCCTGCTTAACACACATTGCTATACTGATTGGCTTTGTTTTTTCTTTCTAACTTGTGAGAGGCTCTTGTGTGAAGCGGCAATGCTCCTCCGAAGGAAACCTAGATGCGGTAAGCTAGGGAGAAATCAACAGTTATAGTGACAAAATGTCCCCACAAAGATGGCAATATCTGAAATACTTGTCCTTGTGGGGATTTTTTTTTTTTTTGTGGAATTTTTTTTTTTTAACAGTATTGCTGTGTGCCATGTCCAACAGGACAAACTGGACATTATTGATGTCAAACAAATATGCCAACAGTTAATTTCCGTTAAAGGCATAGTTCACTTAAAAATGAAAATTCTGTCATCATTTACTCACCCTCAAGTTGTTTCAAACCTGTATGCATTTCTTTCTTCTGCTGAACCGACATTCTTCAAAATATCTTCTTTTGTGTTCAAAAGAAGAAAGAAATTCATACAGGTTCTAAACAACTTGAGGGTGAGTAAATTATGACATAATTTTAATTTTTGGGTAAACGATCTCTTTAATGACAGATGCAGCTCAGCTTCTGGGGATGTCCCCATCCCCACCAATTTCAAAATCAAACCTACGCCCTTGCTTGCAACAATAGCTGTAGGTTAATTGGCCTGGATGAGTGTGATTGGCCTAATATTGTGTCACAGACCGGCATTAAATAATTCGTGAATATTTGTAAAAATTCGTGGCTTGACAGAGTTGGAAAATGGACAGTTCTGTCGATGTTTTGCCCAGGCAGGGTTAGTTAAGTAAAACTAAAACTATTAAAACATTTAAATGCTAATCGAAATAAACCTGAAATAAAGGAAAATATAACTATTAGCCTAGTTGAAAAACTTAAACTAAACGGAAATGAGAAATGTTTTTTTTATTTTTTTTATCAACAAACTGGATTCATTTCGGGGTTTTTTTTCCTGCCACCTTCAACCGACGCGATCTTCCATTCATTAACCGACAAGATTATGTTAAATTCAAATTAAATTAAATTAGAATGAACAAGTGACTGTGACCCATTAAAAATACCAAAAACATTTTTTTCCAGGGGTTTAGTTTTAGCCTGCATGTAAAATAGCAGCAACTGTTAAAGATGTATGTGCATAGATGTACTGGTTTGTAAACATCTAATCCTCAACCTCGATCAGAAGGTTTGTAAGCAAAGAAGTTCATGACAGCTCCAGTTCCCAAGCATTGATTTATTCCAATAAATCCACAAGTTGTTTGTAGGTTTATGTGTGATTGTGTGTGGTTTCTGAAATAAATGAATAACAATAAATAAATTAAATAAACGTATCAAATATTTAAATACAATGCTGGCAAATATATATTGCAGTAATAAAGAAACACTGAATTGGGAATTGCAGTATTAAATGAAATTAAACTAATAACCACTAGGCGGAGCTCTTGCTCCAGTAATAGAACAGAGTCACCAAATTTGGTGCTAAACAGGCCTACTCGTGATAAATCACTTAAACAATACCCTCAAACAGTAAATAGAATACTAAATGATAACATCACACAACTATTCCAGAGATCAATATCAGTTTGGTTAATATATGCATCTGCAATAGGCTAAACACAGAATGTGATCGTCTATTTGTCAATGTCTGTTAATCGAAACTCTCTTCTCAGCACATGCATAAATATCACGACAAAACAACAATATAGCATTGAATAAACATACACACGTCTACTTAAACATATACATGTTCATCCAAAGTGTATTGATGAAAACTTACGTTGTCAAGAACGCACACACATCAAACAAACAATGATGTCTCGTTACAGCGCAGATAAACTTGTTCGTTCATGTCCCCGACTCCGCCCACATGTGATGTCACAGAATAATTCAAAATAAGAGTTCGACAGGGATTTTATACAGCCGCCCCCTAATTTGTGTAGCAAATTAGAAATCAAATAAGGGTCCCTGTTCTTTGAAGCTATGTGCCATGGGTATCAGTGGGCATCTCTGGTAGCACAATAAGTTTAGAAACAGGGCGACTGTAAATGCGGTTTCCAACAGTTACTTTCGCCACTCTTATTGTTCCATCACTGCTGGGAACAACTTGGTTTACTCTGCCTACTGGCCAGAGGGATCGGGGCAATTGGGAATCCATAACCATAACTACTTGTCCCACTGTTAGATTTGGTGTAGATTTCCGCCATTTCGCACGGGGTTGTAGACTTGGCAAGTAGTTCTGAATGAACTGCTTCCAGAACTGGTCAGCTATGACTTGGCTATGTCGCCATTTCCTCTTTCCAATCAATTCTCTTGTGCCATAAACCACTTGGGGGAGGGAGGCATCCCGCCGCCCCATGAGCAAGAGATTTGGAGTAACTGGGTCTGCGTCTGATATCTCAGATGATACATAACCAAGTGGTTTAGAATTTAGTATTCCCTCCACTTCAACAAGAACAGTAGACAGTACTTCGTCAGATACAATTTGGTCTTTAAGTACTACTTGAAGACAGGATTTTACGGAGCGGATTTCACGCTCCCAGGCTCCACCAAAATGAGGTGCATGTGGAGGATTAAACTGGAATGAAATACTTTGTTCACTTAGTTTCTCTTTGATTGCTGGCTCAAGTGCAGAGAAACTTTCTTGAAGTTCTCGATTCCCACCTCTGAAATTTGTGCCCTGGTCTGATATTAGTTCGAAGGGTTTGCCTCGTCGTGCAGTGAAACGACGTAAAGCCATGAGAAAGGAGTCAGTGTCCATATTATGCAGAAGGTCTAATTGGATACACCTTGTAGTGAGACACTTGAAAATTATTCCCCAGCGTTTTTCATGTCTCCTGCCAATCTTTACTGTAAATGGTCCGAAGCAATCAACTCCAGTTGACCAGAAAGGAGGCTGGTATAAGCGAAGGCGAGCAGCAGGGAGATCAGCCATTTTGGGGTTAACCGGATTACTGCGCCATTTCCTGCAGTCTATGCATTGATGTTGATATTTCTTTATAGCTTGTCGGCCTCGGATAATCCAATATGTTCTTCGTATCTCTGCGAAGACACGTTCAGGACCAGGATGAAGCAGTCGGTTGTCGTAGTCTTGTATTATGAGTTTAGTGATGGGGTGATCAGGTGCCAGTACAACAGGATGTAAAGTATCAATCTCAAGTTTCTCAGCTTTGCGAAGACGACCTCCTACCCGAATTAATCCCATGGTTTGATCATATTCAGGTGACAGAGTACTTAACCTACTGTTGGCACGTATGACCTTAGCATTCTGAAGTGCCTGGACTTCATCAGGGAAACTATCCCGCTGGGCTTGTCTCAGAAGAAGCAGTTCAGTGTCAACACGCTGTGAAGCTGACATTGGGGGTGAGGCTGTCCCGTGTTCAGACTGGTAGGTAGCTTGGACTAAGTCTGCCCATGTTGTGTGCTGCTCTGGATCTGGTAGCGAGGACTGAAGTACAGCAACATGAGCACAGAAGAATGACTTTCTTAGCTCATTCTCATCAGTTGACTGTAAGGTAGGTTGTGTTGGCCAGTTTTCTGTTGACTCTTGTAGGAATTGAGGGCCTTGATTCCACTGACATGCATGAGAGAGATCATAAAGAGATTTCCCTCTTGTAATATCATCAGCAGGGTTTAGTTTGGAGTTCACATATCTCCAGTTCTCTGAACTGGTCAACTCCTGTATTTCGGCAATCCGTGTGCCAACAAACACTTTGAAATGACAGGATTCAGATTTGATCCAAGTGAGAACTGTGGTTGAGTCTGTCCAGAGAACAGTATTATGAATGGGTAGAGTAATTTCAGTTAAGAGGAGTTTAGCCAGTTGGGCTCCGGTAAGGGCACCACACAGTTCCAGTCTGGGCATCGATAGTTGCTTTTTTGGTGCAACACGGGATCTGGCCATAACAAATGAGGTATGAATTCCTCCATTCTTGTCCTGTAGACGCAGATATGCTACTGAACCGTAAGCCCGTTCAGAGGCATCACAGAACACGTGCAACTCGATCTTGTCATCGTCAGGTTCTGGACAAACTGGAAAATAACACCTTGGCATGCCTACCATAGGAAGATACTGCAGTTCATTGGTCCACTCTTGCCATTTGTTGAGCATCTCATCTTCAATGCACTCATCCCAGCCTCTTTTGTTTATCCATAGAGCTTGAACAAGGATTTTTGCCCGGGTGGTATAAGGCAAAATATACCCAAGAGGGTCATATTGAGAAGCCAGCACTCTATAAATATTGCGCATGGTAGGCTCCTCTGTTGATAATGGCCTGTTTCGATAGCCAAGCTTGTCAGAGGGGCAGTGCCAAGAGAGCCCGAGTGTCGATTCTTGTGGGTCTGTTTTGTTCACGGTCAGCCATAACTCACAGCTTTCCGATCGCGCCTCAGTTGGTAGATGAGCAATTACCTCTGGGAAGTTACTGGCCCATTGTCTTATTTCAAACCCCCCAGCTGATAGCACAGCTCTCATTTTGTCTATCAGCTGTTTGGCTTCATAGGCTGTGGGAAGGGACTGTAAACAGTTATCCACATAGAAGGATTTTAATACTGACTCTGCCACCTCTTCATTGCCGTTGCGATGGTCCAAGGCATGGCGCTGGAGGGCATAGATGGCACAACATGGACTACATGTGGTTCCGAATGGCAGAACACGCCACTCATAGATGTCAGGACTCCTATCCCTTTCCAGATCTCTCCACAAGAAGCGCACCAATGGCTGATCTTCTGGAAGTAGGCGCACTTGGTGAAACATTGAACGAATGTCACCACTGATGGCCACAGGATATTGTCGGAATCTGAGAAAAACTCCCAGTAAAGATGGACCCAACGTAGGTCCTGGAAGTAACTGATCATTCAGTGAAGCTTGGTGGAACTGATAAGAACAGTTGAACACAACCCTAGCTTTGTTATTGTGATGCACGAGGTGGTGGGGAATAAACCAAGACTCCTTTGTACCTTTAGCCTCTTCAGGAGTGAGTTTTATTGCATATCCTGCTTGCTCCAGTTTGTGGATTTCCTTATTGTAGACATCTGCTAGCTCTGAATTTTGAGTCAAACGACGCTCAGTGGCCCTTAAAAGAGCCATGACTGATTCTGGACCTGCATGCAAGACCTTTGCGCTACCTCTGCGAAGAAGAGGAGTTGCATAGCGAGAGACTCCATCCACTTCTACTCTTTTCGTTTCCATTTCCAGCATCTGAAGAGCATCTCTGTCTTGCTTAGATCGTGTAATGTCTTTCATAGACTGAAAAGGAAGTATGTCTAATTGCCATAACTTTTCAACATGATGAGACAGATCTTGTGTAGGAGCATGGAACAACGAGATGTTCAAACAGGTAGTCTCCAATGGCTGATCTAGGAATGTAGTTGGACCCTGAATGGCCCAGCCCAAACGTGTACTAACTGCCACAGGACTGCCTAATGGGCCCATCAGTACTGGATCTATCGGTGTGATGAGTTGTGGGTAATCGGAACCGATAAGAAGCATGGGCTGTACCTCTTTGAAAGGTAAAATGGGAACATCTCTCAGATGTGCAAACTTGTGCTTTAGAATCTCTACAGGGCAGGATTGCTTGGCAATGTTCAACTCTTGTGCTGTAAAGGCAGCATGTATCTTGTGACGAATGCTCGGATTCACAGAGGCAGACACTTCAAATGAGACTGATGCACCCTGGATCTCTACTACCTCTTGTCTAATTGTTCTGAGGGCAAGTGATTCATCTGCCTTATCCAGATCAAGGTAATGCACTGCTGTGGGTAGAATTATAGTCCTTTCAGACCCATCATCTAGAACGGCATACGTGTCCAATATTCTCCCTTTGCTATGGAGTCTGACCTGGACCACTTTCAACATAACACGGCCAGAATGAGTAACCTGATCAAGGTAAACTGTGCGAGGTACTGTGTTCACAGTAAGGACGCTCTTATTAAAGTTGGATGCAATTTCATGGAGAACTGACAAATGTTGTTCACCGCAATTGGAGCATGGCTTTTTCAGGGTGCAGTTTGAAGGCTCATGTCCTCTACCACACCTCCAGCATCTGTTGTTGTCCTTTATCCATGTTGTTATTTGTGCAACATTTAATTTACCAAATTCAGGACAAGAATTGAGGTAATGCTGTTGACATTTGCAGAAGGGGCAGTACGGCTTAAAACTTTCACGTTTCTTTACCTTTGTCTGGAAAGATGATGTTGAGGAGGCAGAAGGCTTCTCTTTCGTATGTTCCATGCCATAGTAAATTGTGGATTGTACCTTTGGTGGCTTTGGTGGTTTTTGTTCTCTATTCTCAAAGCGAGGTCTATCTGCACTGTAGATCTCAGCGGCTCTCCTCGATATCTGAAGCGCTTGTGATTTTTTCTCTAGCCATTCTGCAAACTCAGGAAGAGTGTAAGTTCTATCAGTGCCATTCTGGAGAATGCCCTTGGCCATACAGTATTCAACGAAACTGTCTCTATGAGAGGATGTGAGCTTGGTGAGCAATCTATCGACATGGGAACCACACATAAGTTCAGTCTTGGAAGGCCCCTCCAATGTATTGAGGAGACCAACCAAAGTGCTAACTGATAAAGCAAAGTCCTCAAAACCTTGAGCATCCCCTGGTTTCAATGGAGGTGTGTGGAGAATGTTGGCGATTTCTCCCTGTACCAGTTGTGGGGGTTGCCCATAGCGATGTTGCAAAGATTGCATGGCTCGAGTATAAGGCATTGGATCATACATGTATCTCTTTGCTATTTGGAAGGCAGCTGGAAATTTAAGATGGTCAAGTAAAACTTGAAATTTATAATCCTCTGTCAAATGAAGATGTGGGCCAAGAATGCCATCAAGTCCCTTTTTTAACAGAGCAAAGTCACTCTCCTTCCCAGTGGTGAAATTAATGAGTTTAGGCTTAGGTATTCCATAAGAGGATGCGATAGCCATATCCACCATGCTTGGAACTTGAACTGCTGGCTGTACAGTGGAAGAGAATGCTGCAGAATATGGCTGTTGCTGAAGTATTGCTTCTGGGGGTCTGGTAGGCCGATAGCCCTGTGCGTATGGATCTGAGTAATTCACAGATTGCAGTGGGGGAGGTTCTGAGTACTGAAACATCGGAGGCTGTGCATGAGCAAATGCTGGTAATGACTGTGTGATCTGTGGTCGTACATAATTGTGATGTACAGTATTGCTCTGCACAGAGGTCATAGGAAATGCATAAACAGGTGGTACAGTTCGGTACACCGTAGACGTAGACGTCATTGGGGGTATGCATCGTTGTCCGAAGGACTGGACTTGTGGCTGAAATCTTTGCTGAATATCTCCAGGTTGTTGATGAATATATGGCTGATGTATCATACCTGCTGGAGCAGACGTGGGCCGTGGCTCATGTTGTGCTACATGACGCTCTGTAACAGGGACAGATGCTGGACGAGACAATGGCTGTTGAGCCTGAGGTAATAACTCTGGTGGCAGGTGGACTGGAGATTGACTTTGTGGCTGAGGTAAACCTGTGGTTGAATGTGCAGGTGTCATTTGATAAGAGTACCTTGATATTCCAAGATTATCAGGGCTTTGTGTACCCTGTCTTGTGTCTGCATAGAGAAAAGGCAAGCTGGCACTACGTTGCTGGATGGATTGCTGCTGACTGCCTGAGTGAATGACTGACCTTTGATGTCCAGCACCTGTGGCATGAGAGTGTAATACATCTTGATGCATGTGTGGTGATCCTTTGCCTTGCTCTAAAGACATTTGTAATGTGGTTTGTAGTTCTTTGAGTTGTTCTTGAACATTCCAAACACACTCCTCAACTCTACGTAACCTTGTAGTCTCAGTGTACTGCTCAGTCCAAAGCCTATCAGGAGTTGAAGTTCGATAGTCAACATCTGGAGCAGAAAAAGTCTCACTAATATGCATATGGCGTAAATCCTCTTGCAAGGGGGGTGAAACAAGCTGCCGTGGTTGTGAAGTAAGCACAAAGTCCTCCAGATGTCCAGGAATTCGTCGGATCCTGCTAGGACGGAGACTCTGATGTTCTTCAATATAATCCCGAGATGCTGCCATGAGGATAAGATGTTACATCCGGCTCGAAGGACCACTTTGTTAAAGATGTATGTGCATAGATGTACTGGTTTGTAAACATCTAATCCTCAACCTCGATCAGAAGGTTTGTAAGCAAAGAAGTTCATGACAGCTCCAGTTCCCAAGCATTGATTTATTCCAATAAATCCACAAGTTGTTTGTAGGTTTATGTGTGATTGTGTGTGGTTTCTGAAATAAATGAATAACAATAAATAAATTAAATAAACGTATCAAATATTTAAATACAATGCTGGCAAATATATATTGCAGTAATAAAGAAACACTGAATTGGGAATTGCAGTATTAAATGAAATTAAACTAATAACCACTAGGCGGAGCTCTTGCTCCAGTAATAGAACAGAGTCACCAAATTTGGTGCTAAACAGGCCTACTCGTGATAAATCACTTAAACAATACCCTCAAACAGTAAATAGAATACTAAATGATAACATCACACAACTATTCCAGAGATCAATATCAGTTTGGTTAATATATGCATCTGCAATAGGCTAAACACAGAATGTGATCGTCTATTTGTCAATGTCTGTTAATCGAAACTCTCTTCTCAGCACATGCATAAATATCACGACAAAACAACAATATAGCATTGAATAAACATACACACGTCTACTTAAACATATACATGTTCATCCAAAGTGTATTGATGAAAACTTACGTTGTCAAGAACGCACACACATCAAACAAACAATGATGTCTCGTTACAGCGCAGATAAACTTGTTCGTTCATGTCCCCGACTCCGCCCACATGTGATGTCACAGAATAATTCAAAATAAGAGTTCGACAGGGATTTTATACAGCAACAGAATAGGGGGATTAATCATCGTATTCACCTGTAGTGCTTCTGTGAACGGAGAAAAAAACAGGATAACATCCATAACTCTATACTCTATCCATAATTCTGATACAATGTTTCTCAACTGGTTTTGTGACCGTGCTTAATTTGTAATGGGAGGTCCCGGAGCACAGGGGGGGGGGGGTGTATCCGGCGACTCAAAACGGGGGTTGGAGGTAACGGAACAAAAAAATAAAATAAAAATTATACACTGCCTAAGTAGCTTCTCTGCAGGGGCGGCGCCAGATAATTTTTAACGCATGTGCTGAGGGGGTGCTAGATCATTGACAGGGGGAGCTGCGCAAAACTTGGCCACTAAATATTTAATATTCAATTATTTTAATGATCACAGTTAAAGTTTTATTAAATTGAACATGCGCAACATTCAGCATTCAGCACAATCAAATATTCTAAAAGATGTAGGCTATTATTAATAATAATGTTATATCATAATATCTCGTTATTTCGACATAATATGTGTGCGTGCAACAAGCAAGATGTGCATTTGTAAATCCGGTGACGCGTGCATTGAATTTTATTAATAAACTAGTGTTTTCTGACTGTCTGCTGCAAAGATGAAGTTGACGATCGCCATCTCCGTAGTGAATGCGCCTAGAGAAATGCACATAATGGATTACATAATCAGAGAGTAGCATTTTTTTATTATTTTTTTTTTATTTTGAATTATTTCGTTTAAAGATATTTCAAGCTTTGTGTATTTGATGTATTTTTCATGTCTGTGTGAGGCATACACTGAGTTTCGTTAAGTTAGGATGAGATGCGCTCCAGTTAACGTGCAATGCAAGTGATCGCGCGGGCGCCTCCATGATTATATTGTCCATTATATTTGCTTCTTATTCATTAAATCCAGACAATTGGTTGATGAAAAATTGATTCAAATTAAGATACAATTTATACAAAACGAAATTCACTTTAAAGAAAGGCTTTCTACAAAACAAAACTTAATGAAGTGGTCAAAATCATGTCTGAACCACTCCATGTCTCATGTTGCGCATCCTATCTTATTCATGCTGTTCACTTTTCATAAATCAACATAAATGGAAAAAAATAACATTATAATATTTTAACAAATATGAAACTAAATGCGCTAATGGCTACAACAGTATAGTAGGCCTACAGACTCTCTATTTGTACAAATTGCTGCACATTCATTTAATTTTGAATTTTGCACACACAAGTTGAAAGGCATTTGTTCCAATCAAGTTCACGGATAATTGTGCATGCATTTATTAATCATTATGATACTAAAATCATAACAAAGTGGGCTATGCTATGTACAAAAAAAATCAGATGAGCCCAGAACGCAATTACACGTTAAGTATTTTCCCCCCATAGAAAACCATTATAAGAACGCTTAATGTGGCTTAATGCAGATTAGAATGTCCCCTTATTATGTCGAAATAACGAGATATTATGTCGATATTACTGCTGTGTCCACCATGGTCTCCACATTCTTGATAAGCGGAAACGATTTTTGCTTGTTTGGGATCTGACTGGATAGCGTATTTGAAAAAGTTAAGCAAACTTTGCTGTCTTTTCGACATTTTTCCCCTGAGTAAAACGATGTGTCATGTGTCACCCATTCTCCGGCGTGTTCCTCTGGCTCAAATTAAGCCCTGTGTGACACCCTTTTAAAATGTGAAAATCATATTAATTTTGCTTTATTGATTTGAATGTTCTTTAATGTTTTCTTTAATTTCAGTTTATTATTTAGCTTGGATTATTTTAATACATAAAATTAATAATTCCTTGGGAGCATACGAATTGGATTACCACAAATGATCCGTGCTGAATTCGTCTGGTCTGACTCAGTTCATCATTGATTGGGAGAGAACAGTTCAAACTTACTGGCTGTGTAAATCAGTGGGCGTGTCTCATTATACTATAAGCAAAACGCCATAAAATAACGCGCGCTCTGTGCAACCAAAACGGCGTTTTTTACAGCGTCATATGGCGAGATGAACGGCGTAAAACGCGGCGCTTTCCATGCACACTAAAACGCCGTCAAATACGGCGTCATTGACGTATTTCGCGCGTCTTTTACGGCGTTTGTAATTCCAACGGCGTATTTTACGGCGTCCAATACGGTTTAAAACGCCGTATTTGACGGCGTTTGACTTTAAACGCGATTAATCTATGGCGTACTTCTGAGCCTCTTGGCTTGCCATACACAAAGACCATGCAACTGACAAGAGAGTTCACTCCTCATATACGCGAAGGAACCGAGAGTGGTCCTTCAGTCTCTTTGGTAGAGAGAGAGAGAGACGAGGAAAACAAACAAGCATGCAAATGGAATTATCGCGGCCGGAAAAATTATCGAGCTCATTTTTTTTTATCGTGCGATTTATTGATTTATTGACTATCGCGACAGGCCTAGGTGGCGGTTGAACCAATCAAATGAAAAAAGCAAACCTGCATCTATGAGCCCAGCTGTCAGTGCTATTGGAGGAGGCCTAAACGCCTCTTAGATGAGACTGCCTGGGGTATTGTGTTTCGATATTACCTATATTTTAAAACAGCCAGTCATTGGAGCCTACCACTCGTGGAATAGGCATTTAAAAGAGAGGCAGATTATGGAGTGATAGGACTCAGAAATTACATTGGGCAATGTTCAGACGTCATTCAGCGAGATGTTCAAAAGAACGCAAGAGCTAAACTTCTACAAGCTCAATAACATCCACATTAAAAAAAAAAAAAAAGAAGGTAAGAAAAAACCTTTTGGAAAACTTTGACCATTAATTAGATGTGCAAGGCAAACAGGCTAGTTTTCACTAGCGGTGGACTTTCAGCGAGTTTAAACATTTATTTTTTAAAGAGCCGTTTGTGAGTCAAAAGAGCTGGCTCAACTCAACTCAACTTTTATTTATAAAGCACTTTCAAAACCATTAGAATGCACCAAAGTGCTGTCCATAAGTACCAAATAACTCTAAAATACATAGAAACATTAAATGACATTAAAACAGGACACCAAGAGAATCAAACAACAAATCACTCACAGTTCTCAGACCTAATCAAACGCCAAAAGCTTGATAAAATAAGTAAGTCTTCAGTTCATTTTTAAAAATATCCATGCCTGATGAGGATTGTAAAGATAATGGCGACACATCCCAAAGTGCAGGAGCCGCAACAGAAAAGTTATTTGTTAAGAATCTCGCTGCAGCATTTTGGACACGCTGAACATGAGTAACCAGTGATTCACTTATGCCCAGATAAAGAGCATTACAATAGTCCAACCGGGTTGAAACAAAGGCATGCACAACAATCTCCAAGTCCTTGTACGAAAGGACTGGTTTCAGTTTAGACAGTTTTCTTAACTGAATAAAAGATGATTTCTCAACGCTGTTAACTTGACGATCAAAGCGTATTTCAGAATCGAAAAATACTCCAAGGTTCTTTACATAACTTTGCATATTGTTGGACAGTAGTCCATTATTTACAGCCAGACCATTCCCAAGCTCCTTGTTCTTATCCTCATTTAATTGTAAAAAATTATTTGCTAGCCATCCCTTTACCTCAGTCAAGCACTTATAAAAATTAGTATAAGATGCACAGCCACCACACTCCAAAGGAAAGTACAGTTGTAAATCATCAGCATACAAGTGATAGTTAATATTATGCTGCTTAAAAATGGACCCCAGGGGCAACATATATAGTGAGAACAGAGTCGGACCAAGGATTGATCCTTGAGGAACCCCCCAAGAAACAGTTGCGGGCTCTTTTCAGTGAGCCGAGTCAAACGAGCCGGCTCACGAAAAAGAGACGAAATGCGCATCAACGTATGATTAATTATTTTGTATAGTATTTATTTTAAAATGTAACGCCAGGGCTTCTCCCTTGACGTCCCCCTGATTGCCCGCGAGATTCTCCTGCTCTCTGTACGGTAATTTCTCTACTGTGCGACAGAGAGTCGAGTGGTTATGACGCAATCGTTAGCCTATTTTTACAAAAACTGTTTCTACGGGGCCATAATGTAACATAGAAGGTAATGGAGCCCTTTATACATTGTCGTGTTTCTTTAGAAATAAATAATGGACAAATGGAGTCTTTAAACGCCTCAGATGTAAAGTTATTCGCTGTCAAAGTGACGCCAAAATGAATGGGAGTCAATGGAATGCTAACACAAGTGAAGTTCTGCTACAAGATGGCGGCACGCGGCCGGCTTCAACTTCCGGTCGATGGATTACCCGCTTGGTTTCAACCGAACCAGGAAAGAAAAAGCCTCTGCACTCAATTGGATAGACCTACAACCAATCAGAGCAACGGAGTAACCACAATTACCACAGGGTTTTCATTGCGCCCCATCTTCTTAGCGACCATCGGGGCCAGCTGATAAATTAAACTTTTGCTGAATCCCGCAGGAAGGACGGCAAAAACATCTTTCCGATTGACAAGTTCCTCTTTTAAAATGAATGCGCTGTCGATATCTTCTATAACAGACGCGATGGCGGCATCTTTTTTGTAAACGAATTCAACCCAAGCGCTCTTTGGTGACGTGGATGATTACGTTACTGTTGATCATCTGTCCATCATCGTATAAAGCCCGCCCTGACAATCTGATTGGTCCGAACAGCTCTGGTTCGAGCATTGTTGCTCCACAACGGATCAAGTCCAGACCGAACTTCCCGACCTCAAATGTTGTGGGCGGGGCTAAGTTCGGCTGGCATCCAGGCTAAAAATGTTCAGGAAATGAGGAAAATTATATATTTTTCATTTACTTTATTTATAAAGCACAATTAAAACAACGTGATGTTGACCAATGTGCTGTACAGTCACACAATAAAATTACATAATAAAATGTTTCTTTTTCAGACAGAACAATGACTAACAAACATCTGAAAAGAGCCTCTTACTAGTTAACCTATTTCGATTTCGTTTAAAATAACCTAAGGAAGGAGCCAGTCTGAGATGTAGAGGCAGGTTATTCCAGCGCTTTGGAGCTGCCACAGCAAATGCCCGATCACCACTCAATTTCAATCTAGTCCTTGGAATGTCTAGGATGATCTGATTTGCTGATCTGAGAGACCTAGAAGGTTTGTGTATATGAAGAAGATGCGCAAGGTATGATGGGGCCAAATTATGCAAGGCTTTGTACACAAATATCAATAATTTATAATTAATTCTGAACTCCACTGGCAACCATTGAAGTGAGGCTAAAATCGGTGTTACATGCTGCTTTTTGCGAGTCCCTGTTAAAAGTCTAGCAGACGCATTTATAACCAACTGAAGACGATTCAGAAGTGCTTGGCTGACACCTACATATAGCGAGTTACAATAATCTAGTCGTACAGAAATAAAAGCATGAATAATCCTTTCAAAATCACTGGAGGACAAGAACAGTTTAACCTTTGCTATTGATCTTAAATGGATTTCACCACAGAATTAATCTGTTTGTCAAACTTCAAAGAGCTATCAAATTGGACGCCAAGGTTTTTCACTACAGATTTACAAAAAGGAGCTAACTCACCCAGATCAAAATAATTTTTAGTGTCAGGGGCCCCGAACCAGATTATTTCAGTTTTACTTTCATTCAGATGCAGAAAATTTTCAGACATCCAAGATTTAACTTCTTGTAAACATCTCAATAGTGACTCAAAATAATTTTTGTCCTGTTTCCGCAATGGTAGATACACCTGAGTGTCATCTGCGTAACAATGAAAGGATACTCCATGCTTGTGAAAAATAGGACCTAGAGGTAACATATATAATGAAAACAAAATTGGACCAAGAATGGATCCTTGTGGAACCCCACTAGACAATGGGGCCACTTTTGAATGTTGTTGACCAAAATTAACTGAAAACGACCTATTAGAAAGGAATGATTTGAACCAATCGAGTGCCATACCCCAAATTCCCACTGTCTTTTCTAGGCGGGAGACTAGAACATTGTGATCAATGGTATCAAACGCTGCACTAATATCTAACAAAACTAGAACTACTGAGCTACCAGAATCAATCGCAAGCAAGATATCATTTAAAACTTTCAACAAAGCCGTTTCTGTACTATGCTTTGATCTAAATCCTGACTGAAAATTTTCAAAAATCTAATTTTGTACCAGAAAAGTCTGTAGTTTTCAAGAACTTTTTCAAGAAGTTTAGATAAAAATGGCAATTTTGAAATAGGCCTGTAATTAGATAAAACATTTGGATCCAAATTCGTATATTCGTATATGTACAAACCCCTCTGTGAAAGCCTTCAGAATATGGATGGAAATAAAGGCCGGCTGTAAAGTGTGGTGTATGTCAAATCTACACTGAAGACGCAAACAGATAAATGGCTATAAAAGATACAGTTAAAAGTGTATTTTGGATGTTTTCTGTCCACTAGTCTGAAAAAACTCTTTATGAAAAGGTCAAAATCTCAAAATTGGCCGAGTCATGAAAACACTGTGTTTACCTGTAGTGTCTCGTCGCTTTACGCTCAAAACAACGCTCAAAAGACAGCTGAACACGCATCTCTTCCGTGAGCACTTAACCGCATGAAAGAAAAAAGAAAATTTCCCTTTAACCTCAATCCTCCCTTGTCTTAGCTCATGCTGCTCTGAGCACTGGGTGTTTTGAGCACTTGTTTTTGCCTCTTCACGATGACTCGCTTAATGAAGTCCTCATTTGTAAGTCGCTTTGGATAAAAGCGTCTGCTAAATGACTAAATGTAAATGTTTCTTACAACATTGGGATGTTTTTATCAGCTGATGAATGATTTGTTAATCATAAGCCCTTAATTATTTTATAAGATCTCCAGTATTTTGCTTTTAAATACAGTACGAGGTATATAAGAACATATATATATATATAAGAACATATGAAGAGTTCAGATGCAAAAGCCTCTAAGTGCCATCTGAAATTTTCTTCTAGAATGATCATTTTTATCAAGCTTGTATATTTAAGTTCAATGATTTCACTTAAATGGCAATGCAAATTACCTATTAATTGTCATTTAAGTGAAATTACTTAACTTAAATATACAAGCTTTATAAAAATGATCATTCTAGAAGAAATTTTCAGATGGCACTTAGAGGCTTTTGCATCTGAACTCTTCATATTTTCATGCAATGAAATGTTTTGTCTTTATTAAGTATTTTATGTGTGATAATACAAGTGCATCTTGGATCAAAAACCTACATCGACCTACATGGTTGCTCTCGGTTGAGCAATACATCATGACAAAGGGTTTCAAGGACGTGTCGTTTCTAAAAAAAACAGACATAGCACAACCATCTGAACGATGTTTTCTGTTATAACTCTATTATCTGTTTTAGATGAGAGCTTTCATACTCGAAGAGCGTTTGGTGTGGATGTGCGGTGTGTGTGTGTGTGTGTGAAAGCTTTTGCAGAGTGGTGTGGATGTGTGTGTGTGTGTGTGGGCTCGAGTGAGTCCGAAAACAAACGCGACGCTTCTCGTAAGTGTCCTGAGCTAACCTTAAAACACTTCCAACATTTACGCTCATCTTGTTAGCCAGTCTTTTGTTGGATGAGCTGGTTTGTAATGTTTCTAAAGCAATGCACATTAGATAAATCACACGGAATCTGTTTGTACATTAAATCACAGATGCGTAAATAACCTGTGTGTGTGTGTGCAAGGGCTGTGTCAGTCTGGTGTTCCCTGTTCCTGTTCGCCTGAGTTCTGCTTCATCATTTGAGTCGCACGCCTGTTCCCTGTTCGGTTGATTATTGCTCACGGTGTAAAGAAGCCGTTAGCTTCTCAGTTCTGTATTCGCGGTCTATGCTGAAGTGTAGTTGCCTTATTTCTCCTCATCTGTTTAAAAGACTGCTTTGTGTGTGTTGAACTACTACGTGCCAGTGTTGTGTTGTATTGTATAAGCTTACGAAACAGCTTGAACAGGTCTTGATTTGATGTGTGTGTGGCCTGATGTGTGTGAGAGACGATGCTCATGAGTGGTGTTGTGGAGCGAAGTCCCCTCTGTGGGTTTGGGGTTTCATGCACTGAACACATTTTCCATCTGATGTGTGCAGTTTCTGTGTTAATAGCACATATGGAACAACAACAGGTTCACCCACAGTTTCCCATGGCCAGCGAGCCGTGACCCACTTATGTAGGAACTGTACCTAATTCAAAAAAAAAAATCTATTTTTTAGGAATTAAAAAATGTGAATAATTAAAAATATAAATTTAGTACATAGAAAAGGTATAAAAACACGCTACTCCCCGCTGGACCTTTCTCTGTGCGAGGTCAGTGTATGTCTCACACACACACACACACGTGTGTGATTTCTCACGACATATTTCCGCCATATCTGTCAGGTGGTGTGTGTGGTGTGTGTGTGGGTGTTAAAGGAGAGAAAGGTCAGTGTTACGCGGGTCGGCACCACACACACCTGCATCCGCGGGTCAGCACCACACACACACACCTGCATCAGACCCTCTTGGGAACCAATTCTCTGCTTATGTTATAAGCTCTGGTCATTTACAGGATCTCCTTTAATTTGCTTTTAGTGCAAAACAATCAAGAATCTGTGATTTGTTAATTCTCTTGAACCTAAACTTAACTTACACATGTACACTGCAAAACATGCTCTTCTTACTTAGTATTCTTGTTTCCAGTCCAAATATCAAACATTTCTTAGATCAAGATGCATTTACTGAAGTAGTAAAGTGACGTAAGATATTAAGTCCTGTTTTCTGGGAAATAAATCAAAATCAAGTGAGTTGATGCTTAAAAAAAGCAAAATGATCTGCCAATGGGGTCAGAAAAAATAATCTCGTTTCTGTCTGAATTAACATTATTTTTCTCACTCCATTGGCAGATCATTTTGCTTTTTTTAAGCATCAACTCACTTGATTTTGATTTATTCCCCCGGAAAACAGGACATAATAAGGACTTATGTCACTTTACTCATCTGGTAAATGCATCTTGCTTTAAGAATGTCTATATATTTGGACTGGAAACAAGACAAAAAGAAAAGAAAAGAAAAGCATGTTTTGCAGAGTACAGAGAAAATATTTCCACATGTTTTCACTGACCAGCTAAAGTGTGTTTGGTAAATATTAGCAGATTTTGATTTTGATGGACTGAAGCATGTTTACACCCCCGTCCCCTTCCCTTTAGCCATGTGGAACTGAGGACACCAGTCTCTGGATCCCCTGGATCTGTCCACAAGATTATGTGGGGATAAAAGGGTTAAAGTGTAAGATGGAGAAAAAATAAAACCGTGTAATAAATTCTTAATTAATTAACGGCAACAAACTGTAATAAAAAAAATATTATAATAATAATAATTTACTGGAAAACAGAGACAACAGCTGATCTACACTGGAGTAATATTTCACAGTTTTACTGTCTCTCTGGTCAGATAACTGAGCAGAAGAGGCTCTCAGACACATCACCGACCCCTAACTCTCGACAGGTACTGCAGATCACATGTGGAGCTGTGTAAAGACTGGGAGACACAGCAAAGCTCAGTATTTCCCAGTGTTTCCTGAAGTATAAAGCCCTCTGTGCACTGTGAGCGTTCTCTGCTGTGAGGGTCATCATGGCTGCTGTGCTGGAGGTTATAAGAAGCGAGTCTGTTCATGGGTAAAACTCTTTATTCTCAACACTATTCAAACACAGTAAAAACACTGAATCCCTTCAGCCAATCACAGGTGGGCTGGGAATCCCTTCAGCCAATCACAGGCGGGCTGGGAATCCCTTCAGCCAATCACAGGCGGGCTGGGAATCCCTTCAGCCAATCACAGGCGGGCTGGGAATCCCTTCAGCCAATCACAGGCGGGCTGGGTCGGAGTCACGTCTGTTTGATGTGAACGAAGCAGAGGCCGAGATGATCCACGCCACCACTGCACACACACACACACACACAACATGAGTCACACTGATACACAAACTCACACACGACTCTCTCTGTGTGTGTGTGTGTGTGTGTGTGTGTGTGTTTGTGTGTGTAACTGTGAGTGAGAGTGTAACGGTGACTATGTGTGTGTGTGTAACTGTGTGTGTGTGTGTGTGTACCTCCTGGCTCCAGGCAGGATCACGATGCTCAGGCAGTTTCTCTCCAGCGCTCGAAACACTTTTCCCACTTTCCCATCCAGCTTCTTCATCCGGCGCTCCAGCGCTGGCTCCTGGAGGTCACATGACACCTGGAGGTCACATGACACTTTCATTTCATCTCGTCACTAGCAGAAACCAGAGCCATATAGACAGTGGTGGAAAGAGTACTAAATAATTGTACTTAAGTAAAAGTATTACTACTTAAGTAATAATTTACTTGAGTACAAGTAGAAGTACTGAAAAATAATATGACTCAAGTAAGAGTAAATAAGTAGTTTGCTTAAAAACTACTCGAGTAACTACGTTACAAAGTACTTTAGTATTATTTTTCTATTTTTACCCAAACTGGGGAGATGATGGCGATACGGAGCGCTAAACACTCTCATGTCATCTGCTTCATTCATACTGAAGCCCAGCACACACTGATTCATCCCTCACGCAGAAAGTCCACAAGTGAGATTCATAGAAGAGATTCACTGATGACGTTTCAGGAAATGCCAATATGGATATAATAACATGCAAATAGAGACATTTGACTGAAGAAACATGAAGACAAACACATGATAGCGATATCTTAGGTATTTTCATAAGAGTGATGTACGTCTTTAAAGGGATAGTTCACCAAAAAAGGAAAATTAGCCCCTGATTTACTCACTCTCAAGCCATCCTAGGTGTATATGACATTCTTCTTTCAGACGAACACAATCAGAGTTATATTAATAAATGTCCTGACTCTTCCAAGCTTTATAATGGCAGTGAATGGCTGGAGAAAATTTGGAAAAGCCCAAAAAAGTGCATCCATCCATGATGAAAGTGTTCCACTTTTACTCCAGGGGGTTAATAAAGGCCTTCTGAAGTGAAGCCATGTGCTTGTGTAAGGAAAATACCCATATTTAAAACTTTATAATCTATAATCACTGGGTGCACTTTTTGGTTTTTATATTCTTTCCAGCCATTCACTGCCATTATAAAGCTTGGAGGAGCCAGGACATTTATATTAATTATGTGTGAGTAAATCATGGGCTAATTTTCATTTTTGGGTGAACTAACCCATTAATGCAATGCTAATCAACATAGCCTGTATTATAGAATTTAATAATATATTCTCACACATGAAACCACAGAAGTAATTTCAAGTAATTCTGATTTTTGAAGCAAACATGACATTAAACTCATAAATTGTAGTTTTTGACGGTATGCTAAGCAAACATGCTAGCTTTCCCTGTTGCCAAGAGAAAATGTTTTATTACTCATCTTTAAAAGTAAGTCCAGGCAAGATCATTTGAATGTTTTTATTTACATAATTTCATATTTGAAAGCAAAGAAGGTTAAGTGAAAGGTCCGATAAAAAAGAGAGATGTAGTATGAATAAAAAAGTGCCAGTAAAAAAATAAAAAAATTAAGTGGGGTATGGTTAACGTTAAATTTAAATGCTCTTTTATTTCGTTCTACCGAAAATGTGCTGGGAGCCGACTATTGCTGCATCTGATTGACAGACAAATCATGCGATCTTATTTCACTGTTGTTGAGGGTTTTTCAGCTTTGTACAAAGTTTGCTTCGTACATTTAGTTTAACTGTATTGTTAAAGAGGGCGAGCTTCACCTTTCAGTTGAACTGTGTTAATGTTTTCAAGACACTTACATTGTTCTTGCTCCGTCCAAGCAATAACGGTGTCCATGTTATGAGCCGAGTTTTTTTATTTACTTCAACTGCTCAATGCTCTGGTAATATCAATGGGATGACCCACTTCAGGATTTGCCATAATTACATTTTAAAATCAGAATATGAGCATAGTTCACTTATATTCAATAAAATATTGAAACGTTAGCAATACGGATTCTAAACACGAGCGCCAGTGATTGAATGTCAAAGTGCGGTTTGAACGCCCCGCCCCCCCCAGCTGAACTGGAAGTTTTGATTGGTTTTGCACCCAAGTCAGACCTGTCTGTTATTGGCTGAAGCGCTTCAGAACTGTCTGTTATTGGCTGAAGCGCTTCAGAACTGTCTGTTATTGGCTGAAGCGCTTCAGACCTGTCTGTGATTGGCTGAAGCGCTTCAGATCTGTCTGTGATTGGCAGAAGCACTTCAGACCTGTCTGTGATTGGCTGAAGCGCTTCAGATCTGTCTGTGATTGGCTGAAGCGCTTCAGAACTGTCTGTGATTGGCTGAAGCGCTTCAGATCTGTCTGTGATTGGCTGAAGCGCTTCAGATCTGTCTGTGATTGGCTGAAGCTCAGGGCTCCACCGCAGTAGTTTGAATAGTGTCTGTCAAATGTCGCCCTGTTGCTCCGTCGGCACCTTTGCGAAAGTACTCTGTACTTTTGGTGAAAAATAAATGTAGCGAAGTTGAATACTTTATTTTAATTCTACTCAAGTAAAAGTAAAAGTACCACAATTTAATTATACTCAAGAAAGTAGAAAAAATCTAAGAATCTACTCAAGTACTGTAACGAAAGTATTTGTAATTAGTTACTTTCCACCACTGCATATAGAGAGAGAGATGTGAACTGCACTGACTCCAGTGGACGCTCGTCTACAGCAGCGGCGGCTCGCGGAGAGTTCCCGGAGAGACGCAGCAGCGAACCGTAGAGACGCACTTTTAAAAGGTGAGACGCTTAAAGAATAAGATTGAATATTATCAGTACAACTAAATAAAAATAACTTGTAAAGTAAAACCTCCTAGTAGATTATTACTCATTAAGTGAGTGGATTTAAGGGATCCTATCAGACAACTAGCAGATCCGGCTGGGATTGGCTACTGGATAAAGCCAGTAACGAACACCTGATTAACTGCAGAATCTGTTCTCTTCAGTTCATCCAGCGCCTCTGGACTCAGAGGAAGTGCAGGTCGGGTCAGTCGGCTGCATATGAGGTAAATATAGCATGTGACAGCGGTGGGTGGAGGTGGTAAAAATGAGGATATCAAGTTTGTTCCTTATTATTACACGTGTTAAATAGACAATTCCTTAACAATAAAATGCACTCTACTGAGATACACTTAGAGTGAACTGAGTTTGCAAACACACATGGGTGGAGTGTTTTTAGCCATTTTGATTCAATTTACGATTACCTGTGTATACTTCAGCTCAAAAAAATTGTTGTAATTTTTATTTATATTTAGATTACTCCCGCTGCCTTGAGCCAGCCATTACTTCCAATATTTATAATATTTAAATAATTATATTACTATATATAATTATAAGAATTGTAAACAATAAGCTTAATTTCACTAAATTTCACACTGCCATCATGTTACTGCTGCTGATAGTCCATCGGCCCACTGTGCGGAGCTGATCATCACCTGTACCTCTGAACGTCATAAAGTCATAAACATGAGACTAGTGAAGACACACACTGAACACGAGATAACACAAGAGGCCACAGCAGCGCGTTCATACCAGCTAACGTCAGCCTGAAACCAGTTAAGGCAATAACGCTAATCGAACACTGTCCCTCAGATATCAGCTGATCTTTTAAAAACAACAGCGCTGTAACTTCATACTCAAGCTGTGTCGGTGTGTTTTATAAATATATAAAATAAGTGCATTTATTGATGACTGATTCCCAGAAATCGCAGTTCTGTCACTCCAACAGTTTGAGTTGTAGACTCTGAAGTCTCCGTGAATCACGTGCCGATCGAGCACTTCCACTGTCGCTACTCTCTCTCTATCTCTGGCGGAAACAACACAGGCGTGACTGACAGCTGTCACTCACCTCACACTCCTCCCCCTGCTCTGGGCTGGTTTCCGTAGTAACGGGGTGTGTGTGTGTCCATGAGGTCATGTGGGGCGGAGTCAGAGCGCGACAGACTGACAGCTTCCTGTTGCCGATCTGAAGGACGACGCCCACTGAGGCCTGAACGCTGTCAGCGCACGCGAACTCTACACACACACACACACACACACACACACACACACATAATGAGGACTCTCTCGCTGTAATCAGCAACTTCTGCCATGATATGATTGATTGAAGCTGTGTGGGCCTCATACGCACTGATGAGGGCGTGTCTGGGGCGTTTCCCAGCATGCTCTGCGGCGCTGCTGATCTGCTGAATGGGGCCGAACTGCGTGAAGGTCTGGAGCTGGTCGTCATGGCGACGGGGTTTCGTGGACAGGTTACACACGTAGATCATGTGACCGTTGAGAGGGTCGTCCTGGCGCTCAGACACACGCTGGTCCAGATCCAGACAGAGCTCGTGTACGGGACGCCGGACCTGATCAGTACAGCAGAACCTCAGAGCTGTGTGTGTGTGTGTGTGTGTGTCCACACTGATCTGTGTGATTCCTAATGGAGTCTGACTTAGAGTTCTCAACGGGTCGACCCGATAAACCCGACGGGACCCGCGGGTTCGGGCCGGGTTTGGGTCGAAAATATAATCAAATGACTCGGGTCGGGTCGGACCTCGGGCTTAATCTTTTCCGCTCAGGGCAGATAATGATGTTGATGTGTCGGGTTAGATCGGGTCCGGGCTTTAAAAGCCACGGGTCGGGTCGGGTTGTAATTTTCAGGCCCGTTGAGAACTCTAGTCTGACTTGTGATGTGGACTCTGATGAAGTGTGTGTGTGTGAGACCTTGATGGTGCAGTCGTTGATCTGGTGTCCATTCAGAAGATCCAGTGCGAGCTGAGCTCCTTCAAGATGCTCAAACACCACCTCAGCGTGAACCTACACACACACACACACACACACACAGAGAGACAGAGAGAGAGAGAGAGAGAGACTTCAACTACATTCAGTGTGTGTGTGTGTGTGTGTGTGTATGTATGTTACCCCCTGTGTGTGTGTGTGTGTTACCCCGTGTGTGTGTGTGTGTGTGTTACCCCGTGTGTGTGTGTGTGTGTCACCCCGTGTGTGTGTGTTACCCCCTGTGTGTGTGTGTGTTACCCCGTGTGTGTGTTACCCCGTGTGTGTGTGTGTGTGTGTGTGTTACCCCGTGTGTGTGTGTGTGTGTTACCCCGTGTGTGTGTGTGTGTGTGTCACCCCGTGTGTGTGTGTTACCCCATGTGTGTGTTACCCTGTGTGTGTGTTACCCCGTGCGTGTGTGTGTGTTACCCCGTGTGTGTGTGTGTGTTTTACCCCCGTGTGTGTGTTACCCTGTGTGTGTGTGTGTGTGTTACCCCCGTGTGTGTGTGTGTGTGTGTGTTACCCCGTGTGTGTGTGTGTGTGTCTTACCCCGTGTGTGTGTGTGTGTGTGTCTTACCCCGTGTGTGTGTGTTACCCCCGTGTGTGTGTGTGTGTTACCCCCGTGTGTGTGTGTTACCCCTGTGTGTGTGTGTGTTACCCCCGTGTGTGTGTGTGTGTGTTAACCCCGTGTGTGTGTGTTACCCCGTGTGTGTGTTACCCCCGTGTGTGTGTGTTAACCCCGTGTGTGTGTTTTACCCCCGTGTGTGTGTTACCCTGTGTGTGTGTGTTACCCCCGTGTGTGTGTGTGTTACCCCGTGTGTGTGTGTGTGTGTGTGTGTTACCCCGTGTGTGTGTGTGTGTGTGTGTGTGTTACCCCGTGTGTGTGTGTGTGTGTGTGTGTTACCCCGTGTGTGTGTGTTACCCCGTGTGTGTGTTACCCCGTGTGTGTGTGTTACCCCGTGTGTGTGTGTGTTACCCCGTGTGTGTGTTACCCCGTGTGTGTGTGTGTTACCCCGTGTGTGTGTTACCCCGTGTGTGTGTGTGTGTTACCCCGTGTGTGTGTGTTACCCCGTGTGTTACCCCGTGTGTGTGTGTGTTACCCCGTGTGTTACCCCGTGTGTGTGTGTGTGTGTGTTACCCCGTGTGTGTGTGTGTGTGTTACCCCGTGTGTGTGTGTGTGTGTGTTACCCCGTGTGTGTGCTGCAGCAGGCGTATGGTCCGCAGGCGTCCGCAGTGCTTCAGGAGTGTGTGTACGTCTCTCTCTGTGCTGTTGGCGGGCAGCGGGCCGATATACAACACACACATCTGCCTCAGACCCTCACACACCTGGAACACACTCACGTCAACGTCATACAGTCGTGTGTGTGTGTGTGTGTGTGTGTGTGTGTGTGTGTGTGTACCTGCTGCAGGTGCTGCTGTCGTCCCGTCGCTGTCATGTGATTCAGTGTGTTGCTGAATGATGAGAACCGAAGGACACTGAGCGAGTACAACTGAACCAGCCGTCGGAACACACACACCACCTACACACACACACACACACACACACACAGACAGTGAGATACAGATGAACACACACACACACACACACACACACAGTGAGATACAGATGAACACACACCACCTACACACACTCACTCTCTCTCTCTCTCTCTCTCTCTCTCTCACACACACTCACTCACTCTCTAACACACACACACAGTGAGATACAGATGAACACACACCATCTACACACACTCACACACACACTCTCTCTCACACACTCACACTCTCTCTCTCACACACACACACAGAGACAGTGAGATACAGATGAACACACACCACCTACACACACTCACTAACACACACTCACACTCTCTCACAC
>CM040767.1:62178683-62181183 GCA_022829085.1 Abramis brama
GTGTGTGTGTGTGACTCACTGAGCTGTATCTGCTGAGGTGTGTGAAGAGACTGAAGTGTCTGTAGAAGTGACTCTGCGTCAGTCCGTCCAGGATCGTCACGTTCACGCGGGACAGACGCGCATCATCACCGACGCTGAACCAGCTGAACACAGAAACACACAGTCACGGTGTGTGTGTGTGTGTAAATGAGAGTGTGTGTGTGTGGAGCAGCTGGAAGAAAACAAAACGAGGTTTTTCGCATTTCTTGGAAAGAGAGTATTATTGCGTTTAAAAAAAAAAAAAACCTTGATATTTAATTAAAAACAGTGGCTAAACTAACGAGAAAGAAAGCTTCAAGCCCAGAAGTTTCACAACACAGCTGTAATGACTTTATGAACTTCTTCACTTATAAGACTGATAATATCAGAGAGAAAATTATAACTATGCAACCGTCTACTACAGTATCGCATCAGACAGTGCATTGTAGTCTCCCTGAGGAAAGATTTGATTCATTCGTTGCTATAGGAGAGGAAGAACTTACTAAACTCATTAAATCATCTAAATCAACAACATGTATGTTAGACCCTATACCGACTAAGCTACTGAAAGAGATGCTTCCAGAGGTCATAGATCCTCTTCTTAATATCATTAATTCGTCTTTGTCTCTAGGATACGTACCAAAAAACTTTAAGCTGGCTATGATTAAACCGCTTGTTAAAAAAACGCAACTTGATCCTACAGAATTAGTCAATTACAGGCCGATCTCGAATCTACCCTTTCTGTCAAAGATATTAGAAAAGGCAGTATCCTCACAACTGTTCCTTTCTTGATAGAAATGATATCTGAGGATTTCCAGTCAGGATTTAGACCGTACCATAGTACTGAGACAGCTCTCGTTAGAGTTATAAATGATCTGCTCTTATCATCCGATCGTGGTTGTGTCTCTCTATTAGTGTTACTCGATCTTAGTGCTGTATTTGACACTATCGACCACAACATTCTTTTAAATAGACTCAAACATTATGTTGGCATTAGGGGAATTGCACTAGCATGGTTTAAATCACACTTATCTGACCGTTATCAGTTTGTAGCAGTAAATGAAGAGATGTCTCATCGATCACAAGTTCAGTATGGCGTACCACAAGGCTCAGTACTAGGACCGCTGCTGTTCACTCTCAGCTCTATGTTTTTTCGTGCCCAGACGAAACTGATCAATTCACTAAATTAACAGAATGCTGATATAAAACACTAGTGATTTCCTACTACTTAATTCTGAAAAAACAGAGATTGTAATTAATATTGGACAAAAACAACAACTGCACATAATAACCTAGAATACTGTATAACACTTGATGGATGTTCTGTCAAGTCTTGTGTGTGTGTGTGTGTGTGTGTGTGTGTGTGTACCTGGGCTTCTTCACACTGTGAGAGCGTCTGAGTGTGACGTACTTGATCAGATCACACACGTCCTTCACCGTCAGCACATCCTGATCACACACACACACACACACACACACACACACACACACACACACACAGGCTTATGAACTCAACACTGAGGCTGGCTGCTGATAGGTGTTGAGAGGTTAATGATCATTGATGAATCAGATATGAGTGAACATGGATGATGATGAATATGGTGAAGTCACCTGAGGGATCTGCTCCGGCTTCAGTCTCTTCTTCTGGCAGGAGTGTGTGATCAGGCTGTCCTCCGCCTTCCTCTTACAGCACGAGGATGAGGATGAGGAAGAGTCCGGTGTCTCGATCTTCATCTCTTCTGTCACAATAACCCACTGATGATGATGATAAATACTCTTCTACAGTTCATTTTCCTTAAAGACACAGTCTGATTAACATGCAATCATATCCACGGATACCTAAAACACACAGTGTTTAAATTAAAACGCCATGACGTCAGTCTGTAGTAAATACAACGATATAACAATGTAAATACACGAAGGAGAACAGCACGTGTGTTGACTGATCTATAGCTCTGACATCGATTAAGATCCACTGATCTTTGTGCGACTACTTCCGCTTTCGACCAATCACAGGCTCCGCTGAGAAACACGTGACAACAACAACAAGCGCACGAAACCGGAAGCGCAGAATAACAACGGAAACGGCCTGAATGTGCGGGTAATTCAAAAGTGCGCGAGTGTTTCTGTGAAGATTAATCCTAATCATGTTTTAGATGTGTATCGTTTATTAAGTAATTCAGCAGAAGTGTGTGTGTGTGTGTGTGTGTGTGTGTGTGTGTGTGTGTGTGTGTGACGCGAGTGTGGAGAACAGCAACAACATGTCAACAAAGAGTCTGGCGAAGTAAGAAACACATCTGATGCTGCAAACACTAGCACACACACACACACACATTATTATATTATCCATAAACTCTATACACTATTGTTAAATGTTATATATATATATATTGTATAACAATGTATGTTTGTGTATAATGTATTGTGTGTGTGTGTGTGTGTATATATAATGTATTGTGTGTGTGTGTGTGTATAATGTATA
>CM040767.1:62186183-62213683 GCA_022829085.1 Abramis brama
CGGCTCTGCTGGCGTGGAGGATGGTGTGTGACGGCTGTTGTCTGACCATCACCAAGACACTGCAGCGGGTGAGTGACTCCGCCCCCTGCATGACATCACAGACAGGTGACTCCGCCCCCTGTATGACATCACAGCCAATCAGGAGCCAGCGCTGACGTTTATTACAGCAGCATCTCTCTCTCTCTCTCTCTCTCTCTCTCTCTCTCTCTCTCTCTCTCTCTCTCTCTCTCTCTCTCAGGCGCTGGTGAAGGCCAGACCTCAGCGGGGAAACATCTGTGCAGCGCCGAGTGTGTGTCGCTCTGCTCCGAGTGTGTGTGACGCTCCGCAGACGAGTGTGTGTCGCTCTGCTCCGAGTGTGTGTGACGCTCCGCAGACGAGTGTGTGTCGCTCTGCTCCGAGTATGTGTGACGCTCCGCAGACGAGTGTGTGTCGCTCTGCTCCGAGTGTGTGTGACGCTCCTCAGACAAGTGTGTGTTGCTCTGCTGCGAGTGTGTGTGACGCTCCGCAGACGAGTGTGTGTCGAGCGCTTGTGTCGCTGGTCACGGTCCTCTCCAGCACAAACACAGCGCTGGGGAAGACCAGCAACACTGCGCTGGCCGGGCTCTCCGACACGACCTACGACCCCGAGAGCCCCGGCGCCTGCTGGAGCGACGGAGTCCTGCTGACTGAGGAGGGGGAGGAGCCTGTTGCTCTGGGGGCGGAGCCTGATGAGAACCAAATCATCAAAACCACATCAGACCGGCTCAAACCCAGCATCTCCGGTGTCTCCACCAGTCTCTTTAAAACACCCAGACCGGTCCCGCACAAACACACACACTCACACACTCTCACACACACTGACCCGTACGGCCCACTCTCTCGCTTCTTAGGCCACGCCCCGTTCCACGTCCACAGAGACACGCCCCCCAGTGCCCCCAGAGCCCCGCCCCCCAGCAGGCTCCGCCCCCCTGGCCCCGCTGCTGCCAGTCTCCCTGGGAAGCGCACGGCTCCTCTGTGTGTGTGTGGCCGCAGGGCCCGCCGCCTGACGGTGGGGAACGGGGGCCCGAACCACGGGCGTGTGTTCTTCTGCTGCCCCGTCACACGCCACCGCTGCGGCTTCTTCCAGTGGGAGAGCGGGCTGACCACGGCCAGAACACCGCACGCCTGCAGGACCACCGCCCTCAGATGAGCACCCCATCTCTTCATCACCCCGTCGTGAGCGGCCAGAACACACACGCCTGCGGGTCCACCGCCCTCAGATGATTGTAAATTGTGTATTGTAAATAAACATTTATTTTAAAGGTGACTTGAAATAAATATTGTTAACACTTTACATGATGGTGTCTATATAATAATGCATTAAAAACGTATTAATCATGCCTTGCATTGCACATGTGTTGGATGATAAAACTGATAACCACAGTTATAATACATTATAATCTTATCTATTCATTGTTACAACTTTAGAAAGAATAATGGGAAACACTTTACAATAAGATTCATTGGTTAACATTAGTTAATGCACTGTGAGCTAACATTAACACACAATGAACAGCTGGATTTGTATTAACTAACATTAATAAATGCTGTAACAAATGTATTGCTTATTGTTAGTTTAATACATAAATTAATGTTAACAAATGAACATTATTGAACATTATTAAAGCATGATAAACCTATTTTATATATAACAAGGAATCTGCACATTCTAAAGCATTTTAATTTTTTGATTACAAACTGCCTAATGCATTACAACATATACATTACAAATGCCTTGTTAACACATAGAGGCTTCAAGTGTTGAGCAAAACTTTTTATTTATACAAATTTCATTATTTAGTTTATGAAAGAGAGTTCGTGTGATGCATATTTATGCAACTTCTAATTTGAAACCGCGTCAAACGCGTTTCGTAATCAAATGTCCCTTTCGAGGCCCTGTATGACGCGTGCTCTGGAACGCTTGAAGCGCGACTGACACAAACACACGCGTGCCCGGAGAGCGTTTACATCCTCAGAGTTTCTTCATCACTTTTTTAATCTCAGGGAGATTTGTTTGATAAAGCTAGTCATGTCTGACACGCGCAAGAGGACGAGGAAGCGCTTCGGCGGGCACGCGCACAAGAGACAGAGGGGCTCCCGTGAGCTGGAGGTGGGCGCGCAGGGGGTGCTCATCACCTGCAACATGAACGAGCGCAAGTGCACGAGCGAAGCCTTCAGCCTCCTCAACGAGTACGCGGACGCGCTCTACGGCCCTGAGCAGGTGAGCAGCATGATGTGTTACTGTAGTGTAGTGCACTATAGAGATGAGTTACTGTAGTATAGTGCACTATAGAGATGCGTTACTGTAGTGTAGTGCACTATAGAGATGTGTTACTGTAGTGTAGTGCACTATAGAGATGTGTTACTGTAGTATAGTGCTCTATAGAGATGTGTTACTGTAGTGTAGTGCACTATAGAGATGTGTTACTGTAGTGTAGTGCACTATAGAGATGTGTTACTGTAGTATAGTGCACTATAGAGATGCGTTACTGTAGTGTAGTGCACTATAGAGATGTGTTACTGTAGTATAGTGCACTATAGAGATGTCTTACTGTAGTATAGAGATGTGATACTGTAGTGCACTATAGAGATTATAGTGTGTGTGTTCCAGCCCACAGACTGCCTCAGTGAGGATGAGGAGGGTGATGAAGACGCTGAGGCTGCGCTGAAGAAGGAAGTGTCTCAGATTCAGTCGTCGATGAAGAAGCGTCAGCAGAGGTTCAGTGCGGTCGACAGCGGAGCCAATAACGTCGTGTTCATTCGTACGCATGGAGTCGGTGAGAGAGTCACAGGTCAGAGCGTCACATGAGCTGCAGCTGAACAGGTGATAACACTCTCTCTCTCTCTCTCTCTCTCTCTCTCTCTCTCTCTCCCCCCCCCCCCCAGACCCAGAGGAGCTGGTTCATCACATCCTGTCGGACCTGCACCAGACGAAGAAGAGGAAGTCTCGTGTGATCCTGCGCATGCTGCCGGTCAGCGGCACGTGTCGAGCGTTCCCGGAGGACATGGAGAAGTTTCTGAGCGAGTATCTGGAGCGCTGGTTCAAGGCGCCGCTGAGGGCCACGTACCAGATCTGCTTCAAAGCCCGAAACAGCAGCCACAGCAAGAGAGACGACGTCATCAAAGCCGTCGCTGGTACGTCATCGTCATCATCATCATGATGGTTCAGTGACTCACTCACAGATACTTCACTTCTTTCATTACTGGATGAAGCAGTGCTTTTGAAGAGTCTCTTGAATGAATGATTCAGTTGTCTTTGGTTTAAGAGCGCTGTTTGCTTCTGTCTCTTGTAAGATGAATGTGTGTGTTGCGATGGCTTTCAGGTTTGGTGGATAAGATGAATCCGCTGCATAAGGTGGACCTGAGCAACCCTGAGCTGAGCATCATCATAGAGATCATCAAGAGCGTCTGCTGCGTCAGCGTCGTCACCGACTACATGCTCTTCCGCAAGTACAACCTGCAGGAAGTGGCGAAGGAGCCCACCAATCAGAGCGCAGGCCCACAGGAAGCAGCGAAGGAGCCCACCAATCAGAGCGCAGGCCCGCAGGAAGCAGCAAAGGAGCCCACCAATCAGAGCACAGGCCCACAGGAAGCAGCCAATCAGACGCAGGAGCACGAGTGTAGAGAGAAAGCAGAGGGTGGTGACGTTTCCACCGGCAACGGGAGCAAGGAGGCGGAGCTTGAGTGAATTAGCTGCGTAGACGCGGCATTTTAAAACCATTTTTACATCGTTTGCGTTTGTGTCCTGGCTTTTGTGTTTTTAAGCAGCGTTTCAGTGTCAGCAGGATTTCACACTAATACTTTGATTTTACTGTTTGTATGGTACTCTTGTGTTATTTCGAACACGTTTTCCTCTGGAAATACGAGGTGTGGAAATGAAATAAAGAACTTAAGTCACATGCGTTTTACCAGTAATAATGTCTGTTTTTAATTTTTGAGCCAATTTACATCTCAGGTGAGAGTGTCTGTGGAATATGAAATAATGTGTAATATTATAATGGATAACATTACTTCACAACGTTTCATTATATAAAAGTAAAATGTTTTTGAGAGGGCACTCAAAATCGTGACATTTTCTATGTATGGAAGCTTATTAACGCCAGGAAGTAAAATATAAAAAAGGGAACTGACTCTATCGCACAATTCAGGGGAAAAAAGTCTGCATTGCGAGATGTAGAATCGGGATTCTGAGGAAAAAAGTGAATTGTGAAATATAGAATCGGAATTCTGGGGGGAAAAGCCTGAATTGTGAAATATAGAATCGGAATTCTGGGGGAAAAAGTGAATTGTGAGATATAGAATCGTTATTCTGAGAAAAAAAAGTCTGAATCTCGAGATGTAGAATCGGAATTCTGAGGAAAAAAGTCTGAATCGTGAAATATAGAATTGGAATTCTGGGGGGAAAAGTCTTAATTGTGAAATATAGAATTGGAATTCTGGGGGGAAAAGTCTTAATTGTGAAATATAGAATTGGAATTCTGGGGGGAAAAGTCTTAATTGTGAAATATAGAATTGGGATTCTGAGGAAAAAAGCCTGAATTGTGAAATATAGAATCGGAATTCTGGGGGTAAAAGCCTGAATCGTGAGATATAGAATCGGAATTCTGAGGAAAAAAGTGAATTATGAGATATAGAATTGGGATTCTGAGGAAAAAAGCCTGAATTGTGAAATATAGAATCGGAATTCTGAGGAAAAAAGTCTGAATTGTGAAATATAGAATCGGAATTCTGGGGAAAAAATAGGGAATTCTGAGGAAAGTGAGATTCAAACAGATTTAAAACTGAGAAAAAAGCTAGCCTCCGTAGTTTCCCCCTCATTATTAATAACAGATCTTCAGAAATGCTCCTGCATTGTTCCATATTTCATCATAACTCATGCTGTCATGAGTTATGATGCTCAGAACTCATGCTTTATTATTATTTATTATTAGCTTCTGACCAAGGCTGTATCTCAATACTAGTTTTACTTGATCTAAGTGCTGCGTTCGATACTATAGATCATACAATACTCTTTGATCGACGACAAAATTATACTGGTGTTCAAGGACAAGCATTAAGCTGGTTTAGATCATACTTATCTGACCGCTACCATTTTGTCTATTTAAATGGAGAAAAATCGATCATAACTCCAGTAAACTATGGAGTGCTGCAGGGATCTGTGTTGGGCCCTCTGTTATTCTCAATATATATGATACCACTTGGAAATATTATAAGGAAACATGGAATTAGTTTCCATTGTTATGCTGATGACACTCAAATATATATTTCATCACGGCCGGATGAAAACGTTAAATTATCCAAATTGACAGAGTGTGTTAAAGATATAAAATATTGGATGACGCGCAATTTTCTTTTATTAAATCCAGACAAGAGAGAGGTAATACTTATCGGTTCAAAAAACCGCCCACAGAACCTCTCACAATACAACTTTAACATAGTAGGGTGTCCTGTTACTTTATCCTCTACAGTAAAAGACCTGGGTGTTATACTCGATTGTAACCTGTCTTTTGAAAATCATATTTCGTATGTTACAAAAACAGCCTTTTTCCACCTTAGAAACATTGCTAAGCTACGTAATATGCTATCAGTTTCTGATGCAGAAAAGTTAGTTCATGCATTCATGACCTCGAGACTAGATTACTGTAATGCTTTATTAGCCGGTTGTCCTGCATCCTCAATAAACAAGCTACAGTTAGTCCAAAATGCAGCCGCTAGAGTTCTTACTAGATCAAGAAAATATGATCATATAACACCGATATTATCATCACTACATTGGCTACCTATAAAGTTCCGTATTAATTATAAGGTATTGCTACTGACTTATAAAGCCCTAAACTGCTTAGCTCCAGTCTATTTAACGGATCTTCTATCACCCTATAATCCATCGCGCTCCTTAAGATCAATAAATTCGAGGCTTTTGGTCATACCTAGGATATCCAGATCAACCAAAGGAGGGAGAGCATTTTCACATTTGGCTCCAAAACTCTGGAATAGCCTTCCTGATACTGTTCGTTGCTCGGACTCACTCTCCCAGTTTAAAACTAGATTAAAGACGCATCTTTTCAGCCAGGCATTCATATAATATTGTTAATCTCACAGTTTCAAACTACAATCCGGCCTCTAGTTCATAAATGCCAGAGGAGAACTGGCCCCCGACTGAGCCTGGGTTCTCCCAAGGTTTTTTTTTTCTCCATTAGGTCACCTGATGGAGTTTTAGGACACCATTAGGTCACTTGATGGAGTTTTTTCGGTTCCTTGCCACTGTTGCCTTTGGCTTGCTCAGTTGGGGATATTTTGGGGATATTTCATTTTATTCTATCAATCAATAAATTCCACTAGAAACAAACTTTGTTGTATTATTTTAGTTTAATACTGTGAAGCTGCTTTGATACAATCTGTATTGTGAAAAGCACTATACAAATATACTTGACTTGACTGTCTTCGGAGTGAATCGGGACCGAATGGTTCAGTGTTGAGCCGCAGAACTGAAGTGGTTTGGCTCAGAATGCCAGTAATGTGTGTGTTATCCGTGTGGTGTGTGTGGAAGTCTTGAGGTGTCGTGTTAAAGGTCACGACGATGTGAAACAATAGTGATTAGCCGTGTCGCTCCCTGGAGACGAGGATTAGCATTCACTGCCTGACCTTTGCAGCTCGCAGGAGACAGAGGTCACAGCAGGTGAGACGCCGCAGACCAGTCTCTCTCTCACACACACACACACACACACACACACTAATATCAACTATGTTTCATCAGGGTAAAATAACACCTGCAGGAGCATTTACATGTATACGGATGGAAGTCATTTTGTTTAGCTGAATTAAGTTGTCTTCCTTGTTTCTTTATTTTAACCTGTGTGTGTGTGTGTGTGTGTGTGTGTGTGTGTGTGTGTGTGTGTGTGTGTGTCAGCTGAGGTCGAGCTCCTACAGTGTGTCAGATGGCGTGTGGCGTGACCTTTAACATCCTCCTCCTTCAGATGGACAGATTTCCAGAAGATCCATCTGTGATCCTGAAGTTTAACCAGAGGCTCAGACCAGATCTTGGTGCATTCTGGGAATGAACTACTGCAAGAGTCACTAGAAAACATCAAATTAATTAATTTTCTTATTTTTTGTGAATTGTAAATCCTATTTTTGAAAAGGTATGAACCCAGATAACAGGAAACGTTCTCTCAAAGTTATGAACACATTCTTTCAGTAACATTAAATAAAAGTTCAAGTTTATCTGGTCTTTAATAATGTTGTCAAAACGTTCACAAAAAAATAAATTAAAATGTTTTATACATTCCTCAAAATATTTATTTTATTTTATTATTAAATTAATTTAATAATCAAATTCATTAAATTCAAAAACGTTTTTTTAATTGTTTCAGAACGTTCAGAGAACATTCAAAAGTAGCGTTCCATAATGTTTGAAGAGTGATGGAATGGAATCTTTCCTTGACCAAGAAAAAAAAAAATGTTTTTAAACAAATTGATATTTTGAACGTTCAGAGAACATTCGTTAGAATGTTAAATAGCCTAACGTTAGTTTTCATAACTTTATTTTTGTTTGTTATCTGGGAACAGGCATGTCTTAATGATATTGTAATGTAGGCTAATAAAAATGTAATAAAAGGAAATAAACCATGGAAGCATCATAATAATATTTAAAGAGTGAGAAATATGAAAGTGTGAGTGAGAGGCAGTGATGATGAAGTTGATTGACGTGCTCGTGCTCGTGCTGACAGCTCCAGACTCACAGCATCTGCGCGCGACTCGAACTCCTGTCAGGTAAAAACATCATCACTTTATCACTTTAAACTTAGTAAACATTTACTGTCAATATTTTAATCGGATATTTTCATTATTTAATTGGAGGAAGCGTTATTTGATTCTCCGTCTTCCGTCGAATAAACTTTAATTAACCGCGCGCGCGACTCGTCTGAGACGTTCATTCAGACCGACAACATGAAGGAAAACGATCAAATATTGCATTGAGAATATTAAATCTGTAATGATTTTTAATAGTCGTGAATATTTCTGATATTTCTCATATGATCTTCAACTAAACAATTTTTTATGATAAAAAAAATGTTTAAAAAAAAATGGATTTCTGACAGGAATAATGACACATTTTTATCTCTGTCAATGAAAAAAAAAACGATATTGTGTATTTTGTGTATTAAATTTAGATTTATACTGACAGTGCAAAATAAATATTATGAAAAACAATAACACAAATCCGAATTAACCAATATTATTAACAAAATAAAATGAAACAGGGCACTTAATCTAAAAAAAATATGAATAATAACAAACAAAAATAAATAACAATAACACAAGTGCAAAAGGGGTTAAACAGTAATATAGACAAATAATATTAACAAAATAAAACAAAACAGTGGACAGTAATAAAATACAATCAAATTAAAAATAAATGACGGGAAGTAGCCTAACAAACAATGACAAAATTTATTCGTTCTGAAATCTGATTTTTGTATGTTCCTGTGGATACTGAGTGTTTTAGCAATGATAATTTAATCTATGATATGTAATACATTTTTATATTTTTTATTATATTTGCTGATCTTTTCTTGCTCCTCAGGAGTCTGCGATGACAGCAAAATTGAAAATAGTTTTTTTGCACATTTTTCATAACAATAAAAATTCTGTACCTCTGTACCTAATTCTGTAAACGTAAAATTCATTTTTTAAAACTTTTTTCACTTCAGCAATAATTTGCCAAGTGTCACCTTTAAAAGAGATTCAAAAGAGACAGAAATTCAGTCTGTCGCTCTAAAGCGTTCAAGATTTATGACAGTTTAAGTTGGAAATTAAATGTTCTGGTCTATGCTCAAAAATAAATGAATAAATGGATTATGAATACAGCGTAAATATAATTTAGTACCATAAAATCCTCTAAAAATACAAAATATTAAATAAAAAACATTATCAAACTAAAACATAGTACATTAATTTCATTGAAATAAAAAAAAATTTGACCGACATGTGATGATCATATAAATGATAATACATAATATGATTAAATTTTTATATTTTTTGATTATATTTGATCTGATTTTCTCCCGCTCCTCAGGAGTTTCTGATGACATCATGAGTTACCGCAGTGACGCGCCTCGGCCTCCAGTGCCGGGAGAGGAGGGCCGAGAGGGCGGGTGCTTCTCTAGCAAGACTGCGTCTGATTGGTCGGAGTCTCCGGCTCTCACACCGCGCCGCTCTGATCTGGGTCTGGGGTTCGAGCCGGACGGCAGCGCTCCGCCGGACGGCCCGTACGAGCCCTGGGCCGAGACGCTCCTCACGCTGCTGGACGACCGCGACGGCACCGCGCTGTTCCTGCTCTTCCTGCGGACGCTGGGCTGCGCAGCGCTGCTCGAGTTCTGGTTCGCCTGCTGCGGGTTCCAGAAGGTTCCCGAGTGCGCGACGGGCCGGCGCCTCAAACTGGCCAGAGCCATGTACCGCTGCTACCTGTGCGAGCGCAGCGGTGGCGTCGTGTCCCGCAAGATCCCGGCCGAGACCAGAGGCGCCGTGCGAGACGCCATCCAGCGGCTGCAGCTCGACTCAAGCCTGTTTGCGCAGGCTCATGCGCAGGTGCAGGCCGTGCTGCAGGACAGCCTGTTCCCGCTGTTTCTTAGGTCAGACGTGTATCTGAAACACACTCAGACTGTCCAAACACCAGGAAACCTCAAGACAACACTGCAAGGATGGCAGGCCATGCCCTCGGAGGGGGTGGAGCCTGAGAAAGAGACACTCCCTCCCCACAATCCAGCCAATCAGAAGCATCTAGACGACCGGCAGTGCAGGTGAGATGCAGTGAGTGCAGGTGAGATGCAGTGAGTGCAGGTGAGATGCAGGTGAGATGACGTGAGTGCAGGTGAGATGACGTGAGTGCAGGTGAGATGACGTGAGTGCAGGTGAGATGACGTGAGTGCAGGTGAGATGCAGTGAGTGCAGGTGAGATGCAGTGAGTGCAGGTGAGATGCAGTGAGTGCAGCTGAGATGAAGTGAGTGCAGGTGAGATGAAGTGAGTGCAGGTGAGATGCAGTCAGACACAGGTGAGATGCAGTGAGTGCAGGTGAAATGAAGTGAGTGCAGGTGAGATGAAGTGAGTGCAGGTGAGATGAAGTGAGTGCAGGTGAGATGCAGTGAGTGCAGGTGAGATGCAGTCAGACACAGGTGAGATGCAGTGAGTGCAGGTGAGATGCAGTCAGACACAGGTGAGATGCAGTGAGTGCAGGTGAGATGAAGTGAGTGCAGCTGAGATGAAGTGAGTGCAGGTGAGATGCAGTGAGTGCAGGTGAGATGCAGTGAGTGCAGGTGAGATGAAGTGAGTGCAGGTGAGATGCAGTGAGTGCAGGTGAGATGCAGTCAGACACAGGTGAGATGCAGTGAGTGCAGGTGAGATGCAGTCAGACACAGGTGAGATGCAGTGAGTGCAGGTGAGATGAAGTGAGTGCAGGTGAGATGCAGTGAGTGCAGGTGAGATGCAGTGAGTGCAGGTGAGATGCAGTCAGACACAGGTGAGATGCAGTGAGTGCAGGTGAGATGAAGTGAGTGCAGGTGAGATGAAGTGAGTGCAGGTGAGATGAAGTGAGTGCAGGTGAGATGCAGTGAGTGCAGCTGAGATGAAGTGAGTGCAGGTGAGATGAAGTGAGTGCAGGTGAGATGCAGTCAGACACAGGTGAGATGCAGTGAGTGCAGGTGAGATGAAGTGAGTGCAGCTGAGATGAAGTGAGTGCAGGTGAGATGAAGTGAGTGCAGGTGAGATGCAGTGAGTGCAGCTGAGATGAAGTGAGTGCAGGTGAGATGAAGTGAGTGCAGGTGAGATGCAGTCAGACACAGGTGAGATGCAGTGAGTGCAGGTGAGATGAAGTGAGTGCAGCTGAGATGAAGTGAGTGCAGGTGAGATGCAGTGAGTGCAGGTGAGATGCAGTGAGTGCAGGTGAGATGAAGTGAGTGCAGGTGAGATGCAGTCAGACACAGGTGAGATGCAGTGAGTGCAGGTGAGATGCAGTGAGTGCAGCTGAGATGAAGTGAGTGCAGGTGAGATGCAGTGAGTGCAGCTGAGATGAAGTGAGTGCAGGTGAGATGCAGTGAGTGCAGGTGAGATGCAGTCAGACACAGGTGAGATGCAGTGAGTGCAGGTGAGATGAAGTGAGTGCAGCTGAGATGAAGTGAGTGCAGGTGAGATGCAGTGAGTGCAGGTGAGATGCAGTCAGACACAGGTGAGATGCAGTGAGTGCAGGTGAGATGAAGTGAGTGCAGGTGAGATGAGGTGAGTGCAGGTGAGATGACGTGAGTGCAGGTGAGATGCAGTCAGACACAGGTGAGATGCAGTGAGTGCAGGTGAGATGAAGTGAGTGCAGGTGAGATGAAGTGAGTGCAGGTGAGATGACGTGAGTGCAGGTGAGATGCAGGTGAGATGCAGGTGAGATGCAGGTGAGATGAAGTGAGTGCAGGTGAGATGAAGTGAGTGCAGGTGAGATGCAGTGAGTGCAGGTGAGATGAAGTGAGTGCAGGTGAGATGCAGTGAGTGCAGGTGAGATGAAGTGAGTGCAGGTGAGATGCAGTGAGTGCAGGTGAGATGAAGTGAGACACAGGTGAGATGCAGTGAGTGCAGGTGAGATGAAGTGAGTGCAGGTGAGATGAAGTGTAGGTGAGATGAGTAACACTGTCAGTGAGTGCAGGTGAGATGAAGTGAGACGCAGGTGAGATGCAGTGAGTGCAGGTGAGATGAAGTGAGACGCAGGTGAGATGCAGTGAGTGCAGGTGAGATGAAGTGAGACACAGGTGAGATGCAGTGAGTGCAGGTGAGATGAAGTGAGTGCAGGTGAGATGAAGTGTAGGTGAGATGAGTAACACTGTCAGTGAGTGCAGGTGAGATGAAGTGAGACGCAGGTGAGATGCAGTGAGTGCAGGTGAGATGAAGTGAGACGCAGGTGAGATGCAGTGAGTGCAGGTGAGATGAAGTGAGACGCAGGTGAGATGCAGTGAGTGCAGGTGAGATGCAGTGAGTGCAGGTGAGATGCAGTGAGTGCAGGTGAGATGAAGTGAGACGCAGGTGAGATGCAGTGAGTGCAGGTGAGATGAAGTGAGACGCAGGTGAGATGCAGTGAGTGCAGGTGAGATGAAGTGAGACACAGGTGAGATGCAGTGAGTGCAGGTGAGATGAAGTGAGACGCAGGTGAGATGCAGTGAGTGCAGGTGAGATGAAGTGAGACGCAGGTGAGATGCAGTGAGTGCAGGTGAGATGAAGTGAGACGCAGGTGAGATGCAGTGAGTGCAGGTGAGATGAAGTGAGACACAGGTGAGATGCAGTGAGTGCAGGTGAGATGAAGTGAGACGCAGGTGAGATGCAGTGAGTGCAGGTGAGATGCAGTGAGTGCAGGTGAGATGCAGTGAGTGCAGGTGAGATGAAGTGAGACGCAGGTGAGATGAAGTGAGACACAGGTGAGATGCAGTGAGTGCAGGTGAGATGAAGTGAGACGCAGGTGAGATGCAGTGAGTGCAGGTGAGATGCAGTGAGTGCAGGTGAGATGCAGTGAGTGCAGGTGAGATGAAGTGAGACGCAGGTGAGATGCAGTGAGTGCAGGTGAGATGAAGTGAGACACAGGTGAGATGCAGTGAGATGCAGGTGAGATGCAGTGAGACGAGCTTCATGCAGTCGTTATGTTCACTGATATGTGTTCCCTCTGCAGACAGGAGCATCACGTTTGTCATCGACACCACAGAACCCGAGACAGAGCCCAGAGACACACACACCTGCCACACACACCAGTGAGTCAAGTCAATGTGTTAATATAAACGATTCAGAAATAAACAAAATGTTTGTATTTTAAGAATGGGATTGTGTTCATTATATTAACAGACTTGTGTGATATGTGCTTGTTGAACAGGTGAAGATGACGCCACACACCTTCGCAGCTGAACTGATGAGACGTTTGCAGGAGCTGCAGACACACACTCGAAACACTCGAGTGCCGAGACACGGAGTGAGTTACCGCCACACAGTGTGTTCACTGCATACTGTATACTGGTTTACAGAACATGTTTCGTTCAGTCAGGAAAGTCCTGTTATCGTCACACTGGACATGGAAGGGCAGTTTGAGCACATTGCATTGTGAGATACAGTATCTATGTGATGTGCATTGTAACAAACGCAGACTCAGTGTCGAACACAGCCTGTGTGAGTAATCGCATCACTTCCTGTTCTGACAGGAAGAAGAAACAGATTCCAGTGGCTCCTCATTGATGGCAGACAGCGACGTTGAGCGGTCAGTGTTTCAGTGTTCACTGCAGAGTCTGTCATTACTCCCGATTCACGTTCACCTCTCATGACCTGCTGGTGTCTTACAGGTGTGTTACAGTGGTGTATTATTACAGTGGAGACGAGATCCCGTTCAGGACGTGTGTGCGGTGTGACGCTGCCGTGACCCTGGGCCGCTTTAAGTCCCTGCTGACGCGCACAGGCCCGTTCAGGTGAGGCACGCTCAGTCACATCGGCATATCAGTTACTGGCGCAACCATCACAAAACTCACGGTTCGGATCATTTACGGTTAAAAAAAATATATATAATAGAATAAAAAATAGTAATAAATAACAAATTTACAAAGTCTAACAGTAGTATTTAGGTACAGAAATTTGTTCACTGTAGAAATTAAATATAGTTTCATCTTTGTTACAGCTGTATTTTGTTGTTTTATTAACATTATTGACACAGATAACAGTAGGAATATTAGGCTGCTGTCACTTTAAGCATGGACCAAGAAAATCTGATTGTCGCCTCGTCTTCTGCATTTAAAATTGTTTAAAAGTGTAAATTGGCAAGACAAAACATGTCCAAATGGTAAACTTTCACTCTATGATGGTTAAATGTAGCAGTGCATGCCGAACCGTGGGGTAAGCTGACCCGTACGATCACCTGCCATCCGTTCCAGTATCAGCCTGTGTTTCCTTCTTCACCTGTCTCTCATTCACACAGGTTTTTCTTCAAGAGAGCGAGCGCAGAGTTCGAGTGCGGTGCGGTTTACGAGGAGATCCTCCAGGATGAAGCCGTTCTGCCCACGTTTGAGAGGAAGATCATGGCCAGGGTGGAGAGAAGCACTGACTCAGGCCTTCACATCATCTGAACACAAGCATCCCTCTGTACAACACTACTCATGTTATATGAGGTTCAGTCAATAAACAGTCATTCATTGGAGACTCTGTTTGAATGGTTTTTAATCATAGTTTCTTCAGGCTACTATAGTATTATTCTGTTTAAAAAAAATAAAGGGAAAGAACCCACATGGTATTTTAGTCAACATCTTTTTGTTTGGTATTTTTACTAGAGTGGATATCCTTGTTTTTTGTGTCATAGTGTCCCTTAATGCTCTTAAACTATTGAAACATATTGCAGCTGATATTAAACACGCTCTGACATTTGCTATTTTTAAATCCTAATGGAGAAAATATGGTAACACTATATGTATTAACTAACATGAACTAACAATGGACAATACATTTGTTACAGTATTTATTAATCTTTGTTAATGTTAGTTAATAAAAATACAGCTGTTCATTGTTTGTTCATGTTAGTTCACAGTGCATTAACTAATGTTAACAAGATTTTAATAAAGTATTAGTAAATGTTGAAATTAATATATTACTAAGAGTAATAAACGCTGAAGAAGTATTGTTCATTCTTACTTTTATGTTAACTAAGGTTGTTAAGTACACTTGTGTTACTGAACATACTTTTGTTAGGTTAGCTTTTGTTTTACTTGACTTTTCTGTTGTATGTATTGTTTTAATTATTATTATTATTTTTATTTAATGTACGGTAATATATATTTTAATTTAAGATTTTTTACTTTTTTTTTTTATTGTATTTCCCCCGTGAAGCGCGCTGTTGTGTTGTTGTAGTACTGGAGACGTCCGGCGGGTGTCAGTGTTCATGACAGGCACCGGAATCAGCAGCAGAAGTAGTAGAAGAAGTAGTGTTCTGCAGAGTTCGGCTGTGTTGTGTTTGTTTCCTACTGACAGACAGACAGACAGCGATGATGGACCCGCTGGACGCGGTTCTGGATGAGGTGGCTCTGGAGGGTTTGGACGGGATCAGCATTCAGACGCTCTGGATGAGGCTTCGCACCCGTCAGCCCGAGTTCGGCTTGAGTCTGGATCCTCTCACTCAGCAGTTCATCTGGAGCTGCTTGATCCGAAGCGAGGAGATCCGCTTCTACCTTTTGCCGGAGAGCCGGAGAACCGTCAACATACACGACCGGTACAAGTCTTTACCATCTTTACCACACTCTTACTGCAGTAACACTGTCTCACACGACCGGTACCAGTCTTTACCATCTTTACCACACTCTTACTGCAGTAACACTGTCTCACACTACCGGTACCAGTCTTTACCATCTTTACCACACTCTTACTGCAGTAACACTGTCTCACACTACCGGTACCAGTCTTTACCATCTTTACCACACTCTTACTGCAGTAACACTTTCTCACACGACCGGTACCAGCCTTTACCATCTTTACCACGCTCTTACTGCAGTAACACTTATCTTTGAACTTCTTATAATAGTGAGCCCAGTGTTGATTTGTAAGTCAGAGGTGTATTTATCCCTGATTAGATGTGTTATCACTTTAGACCTGTTAGAGCACAGAGATGTGCTTTCTGCAGGTGTAATAGTTTAGTTGAATAATCATAATCATAATCAGTGCAGTAACCCCACCACGATAGCAGTGTGTGTAAGCAAGCATGTGTGTGTGTCGCAGGTTTGTGGAGGTGGACCGGAACACAGGCATCCACGAGATGCGCCAGGCCGATGCGCAGGACGCGTACCCGGTGTGTGTGCTGACGGACGACCCGAGCGGCCTACAGGGCTCCTGTGTGTTCTTCAGCGAGCGGCTCGACGTGTGTGAGCAGATCCGCGCGCCGCTGATGCTGGAGGAGGTGCAGACGCGGTGAGGAAACACACACACACACACTCCTGACCCGTCTCTTTGCTTCCTCAGGTGGGGCGAGCGACACACACACACACACACACACACTCCTGACCCGTCTCTCTGCTTCCTCAGGTGGGGCGAGCGACACACACACACACACACTCCTGACCCGTCTCTCTGCTTCCTCAGGTGGGGCGAGCGACACACACACACACACACACACACTCCTGACCCGTCTCTCTGCTTCCTCAGGTGGGGCGAGCGACACACACACACACACACACACACACACACACACACACACACACACACTCACACTCCTGACCCGTCTCTCTGCTTCCTCAGGTGGGGCGAGCGACACACACACACACATTCCTGACCCGTCTCTCTGCTTCCTCAGGTGGGGCGAGCGACACACACACACACACACACTCCTGACCCGTCTCTCTGCTTCCTCAGGGGGGGTGAGCGACACACACACACACTCACACACACACACACTCCTGACCCATCTCTCTGCTTCCTCAGGTGGGGCGAGCGACACACACACACACACACACTCCTGACCCGTCTCTTTGCTTCCTCAGGTGGGGCGAGCGACACACACACACACACACACTCCTGACCCGTCTCTCTGCTTCCTCAGGTGGGGCGAGCGACACACACACACACACACACACACACTCCTGACCCGTCTCTCTGCTTCCTCAGGTGGGGCGAGCGACACACACACACACACACACACTCACACTCCTGACCCGTCTCTCTGCTTCCTCAGGTGGGGCGAGCGACACACACACACACATTCCTGACCCGTCTCTCTGCTTCCTCAGGTGGGGCGAGCGACACACACACACACACACACACACACACACACTCACACTCCTGACCCGTCTCTCTGCTTCCTCAGGTGGGGCGAGCGACACACACACACACACACACTCCTGACCCGTCTCTCTGCTTCCTCAGGGGGGGTGAGCGACACACACACACACACACTCACACACACACACACTCCTGACCCATCTCTCTGCTTCCTCAGGTGGGGCGAGCGACACACACACACACACACACTCCTGACCCGTCTCTCTGCTTCCTCAGGTGGGGCGAGCGACACACACACACACACACACACACACACACTCCTGACCCGTCTCTCTGCTTCCTCAGGGGAGGTGAGCGACACACACACACACTCACACACACACACACTCCTGACCCATCTCTCTGCTTCCTCAGGTGGGGCGAGCGACACACACACACACACACACTCCTGACCCGTCTCTCTGCTTCCTCAGGTGGGGCGAGCGACACACACACACACACACACACACACACTCCTGACCCGTCTCTCTGCTTCCTCAGGTGGGGCGAGCGACACACACACACACACACACACACACACACACACTCCTGACCCGTCTCTCTGCTTCCTCAGGGGGGGCGAGCGACACACACACACACTCACACACACACACACACTCCTGACCCGTCTCTCTGCTTCCTCAGGTGGGGCGAGCGACACACACACAAACACACACACACACACACACACACTCCTGACCCATCTCTCTGCTTCCTCAGGTGGGGCGAGCGACACACACACACACACACACACACACTCCTGACCCGTCTCTCTGCTTCCTCAGGTGGGGCGAGCGGCACACACACACACACACACACACACTCCTGACCCGTCTCTCTGCTTCCTCAGGTGGGGCGAGCGGCTGGTGATGGTGGCGTCTGCTGAGCTCCGCTACCGTGCGCTGATCGGGCCCGAGGGAAACCCGGAGCTCAAGCTGCCGGATCTGTGCTACTGTATCCTGGAGAGACTGGGAAGAGCGCGCTGGCAGGGGGAGCTGCAGAGAGACCTGCACACACGCATCTTCAGGTGCTCACACACACACACACACACACACACATACACACACACACACTCACTAGGGCTGTCACTTTTTATTCGAATATCGAATATGACGTGAAATATCCATCATCAAACTATAAATAAACTATCCGGTTGTTAAAGTGCCATGTGTAGCGCATTTTTTACAGTCTATGATTAGACCGTTTGTTTTTATTTTATTGTTTGCCATCTCATCCAGTAGCGGGCGCTCTACACGTACAGTAGCGTAGGCCCGTGACCAAATCAAGCGAATAATAGCCAATAGTAGCCAGCCTGTTTTGGAAATGGAAGATAACGCACAGAACGGCCAGCCTGAGCGGACAACTCTACCCCAACTCATCTAAAGAGTAGTGTCTGGAAATATTCTTGGTTCTACGCCGTAGATGGTGAAGTACCGTATTTCCCGGATTATATATCAAAATGAATTCATACTGACTGACATGAACCAAGAGAAGACATTACTGTCTACAGCTGCGAGAGTACAGATGCTGCTCCTGTAGCCTAGCCCTGAAAACAACTGAAAAACTATTAACTGAAACAACATTAACCTAAAGACAACTGATAAAGACTGAACACAAACAAAATGCCCCCAAAAAGAAAAAAATCTCCATATTTTCGGTGCTGATGCGGTGGTGACGCGTTCATGTAACATGTAAGGGTGGCGCTGCCAATAAAGCTCCTAAAAGCTGTCACGAAGAACCAGCAAAAGTAATGATTATGAATATGTCAAATATAGCAAGGAGACATTTAAATTGTTTATTAATAAACAAGTGTTTTCTGTGTCAGTGTCGGCTGCAAAGATGAAGTTGACGATGCTGACTCCCGATCTTCGCAGTAGTGAACGCGCCAGAGAGAAATACACATTTCATACAGATTACATAAGCAGAGAGCAGAGCAGTCTTTTTTCTTTCGTTTTGAATTGTTCTGTTTAAAAGTAGACATTTCAAGCTTTCTATATATGTCTCAGGTCTGTGAGGCAAGTAGGCCACCGTATATGCTGAGTTTCAGTTCATTTATGAGATGAGCTCCAGTTCACGCGCCGGCGCCTCCGTGTCGGGATTATCTATGCTCTACTATATTTACTTCTTATTATCGTAGATATTCTAATATATTGCTTGATATTTGATACCCGTTCGAATTTGATTTTTTTTTCTCAAAAGTGACGGCCCTAACACACACGCACACACACAAACACACACACACACACTCGCGCTGGCAGGGGGAGCTGCAGAGAGAGCTGCACACACACATCTTCAGGTGCTCACACACACACACACACTGTTCCTCAGATCTACTGCACTAGTGTTGTGTTCTGAACAGAGCTGATGTGATGTAATGATGATGTGATGATGATGTAATGATGATGTGCTGGTGTGCTGTGATTGGTCAGGATGGACGCAGGGAAGATGCACTATCTGAGGAGGACTCTGGACAGGAACGGGCTGATCACACTTCAGTCACACGTCGCTCGCCTGCCGTCAGGAGCTCAACAACACTCCCTGCTGCTGCTGCTCAGACGCTTCCACGTGGACCGGTACACACACACACACACACACACACACACACACACACACACACACACACACACACTCCCTGCTGCTGCTGCTCAGACGCTTCCACGTGGACCGGTACACACACACACACACACCAGGGCTCGCCCTTCGGGCAGGCACTCTTCAGATTTTGGTAGCCCGAAATGAATTTTACTAGCCCATATTAAAAGACTACAATTTTAATGTAGAATATTGGTTAGGAGTCAAAACAATGAATCAAAAACTTTTTCAAAACACAAATATCAACAAATATGCATCTGTTTCTACTGAACTGAAAGGTGTGTGACCAGTATGTAACATGAATCAGTCTGTGTCGGTGGCTCAACCCCAATGAGGGTATGATGAAGAAAAAAAAAGTAACTCTTTAGTTTAGGGTCTAATACTCACTAACTTGTTTCATTAACATGCAGATGGCAGTGTTTTTTCATCACTGAGGTCCCGAATGTGAGATATGCTAGTTAGGGGGGTTCGGGGGCACCCCTGAGAAAATTGATTTCTCTGATCTACATATGTGCATTTTAAGACTTAAGTTTTGAAGGCCAAAAAAATTGGATAACAATCGATTGTCGAGTTCACGCGCGTGATCATAGGCACTAAACCTATGCGTGTGAACTCGACAATCGATTACTATGGACTTCGACCGAAAACAGGATGTAAATACAGGTATGTGCGCTGGGTGAATTAACATCATTTTTATTGATATCTTTCACATCTACTGCAGTCAGATCCACCGTGTTCACTCTGAAGGAATCACTCACATGACCTGTGCACTTGTAATGACACATCAAGGATGTTAAGAGGCTAAAAGCAGGTTTAAAACGTGCCCCATTGAAGTCAACAGGGTGCAAATTTTAAAAAGAGGATAACACGGTGTAGGCAACACCGATTTTTGTCGTTGTTCTCTGTACTGACAGCACTCCACATTTACAAAAAAATGAGCTCAATGTTAAAATTGACCGGAGTTCTCCTTTAAAGGTCCTGTTCTTCGTGATCCCATTTTTCAAACTTTAGTTACTTCAGCATAAATAATACTTGTAAAATTATAAAGCTCAAAGTTCAATGCCAAGCGAGATATTTTATTTAACAGAGGTCCCCTTTCAAAGCCTACAGTGAACGGCCGGTTTGGACTACATCCCTCTACTTCCTGCTTTAATGACGTCACTAGAACCGTTTTTTGACTAACCTCCGCCCACAGGAATACACAAAAAAGGGGGCGTGGTCTTGTTGCGCTCCCAAGGAGAAGAGGAAGAGTTGCGTTTGTAGAGTGTGTTTGTCGCCATGTCGTCGAGACGCTGTTATTTTCATATAATAACACTGAGCGCATGCGCATCTCCACGTTATGGTAAGAGGCGTGACCTTTCCGGGCAACGTGCGCTAAGCTGCTGTCGAATCACAACACAGGAACCGCTGGCACAATCAGAACTCGTTACGTATTTCTGAAGGAGGGACTTCATAGAACAAGGAAGTTATCAGCCCGTTCTTAGGACAGTGAAAACAGCGGTGTACAGATAAGTAAATTGTGTGAAAAATACTGTGTTTTTTTACACGCGAAACATAAACACATGTTATATTGCACACTGTAAACACAATCAAAGCTTCAAAAACACACGAAAAACGGGACCTTTAATGTAGACGTAGCCTAAGATTTAAAGTGGCTCCCTTCAGGTGACACCAATTAACCCGTTGATTGCAATGAAACACAGATTAGAACACTCCCACATAACACTCACTCACTCACAGACACGCGCACACACACACACACACACACACACACTCACTAATGACTAATGTAATGTATAAATCCGTGTGTGTCAGGAGGAGTAAGTATGATATCCTGATGGAGTCCACGTCCAACATCCTCTCTGATCTCCCGGATAAGACCGGCGTGATGATGAAGATCCGAGAGCAGCTGGTGAGGAAGACGATCTGATGCCCTCATGCGAGTGTGTGCTTCTGTTCTAACGCTTGTGTGTTGTGTTGTGTAGCGTGTGTGCGAGCGCACCTTCAAGCGTGTGTATCAGTACATGACCGCCGCTAAGATGGTGACCCTGTTGAAGATCCCCCTGAAGGAGCTCGACCCCACCGGAGGCCCCTTCAAAACCCTGCGAGGTCAGAGGTCACGCCGGCCACCACATGACGTCACGTGAGCCGGGCGCCGCTGACTGCTCTCTCTGTGCTGTGATTGGCTGTTAGGCACTGACGTGTTCGTGCGCTGTCTGAAGCTGCTGAAGCCATACGGGCAGAAGGAGGCGGAGGAGGAAGAGGACGACGAGAACAACGATGAAGAGGGCGACGCGTCCGTCAAGAGGAACGTCCTCGCCGAGCCTCGCTTCATCGAGCGCGACGTGCTCACTCAAGCCTACGACCTCGGTCAGACACGTCACATGACTCTAATCACGCCAACCGCTACAACGCTAGCGATGGCTAACTGTAACTATGATCATATATGTGATAGCTATAACGTTAACGATAATTACTATAATGGTAACGATAACAATATATGGAGCGATTATTAAAACTCAGGGCTCCAGGCTGCGATTGTTCCGACCAATAATAGACAGCGCAGTGAAGAAAGCCATTGAGTTCGCCACAGAATTAATAACATCGCTGAGAGATCCAGTGAGAAACATTCAGATTCTGTTATAAACCGCAGATATCACATCAAACCATGGGCCATGAATGAACAAGTTATATAAGTCCACAAATCAGCAATATCCACCGTGGATTTACTGTAGTAACACTCACTGTAACTGTGGCAGAAATATCAAACGCTTACGAGTACTGCACATCTTTCCCAGCGTTTTAAAACTATAATATCATATTTAAATGTTATTTTTAATGTGATGACCCAAAACATTTTTTGTTCATCCTTCAAAGATTGCCCCCATTTATAAAACTAAAAGTTTCAAGATGTAGGAAAACTCACACTTATTTAAAAATAATAAAAACATGAAATGACCGTTGTGACCAGTAGGTGGCAGCAGAGGACGCTTATTGGCTATTTTTTTACTCCCTATTATCTATTTTTTCACTTATTTTGCTTTTGAATTAATAAGACATTATTAATGATAATAATTAAAGTTACTTTTATCTACACTGGAGCCCTGTGACCTTAAAATAAAACTGCACATTGTAATTTCTGTACGTTAAGTCTATTCATTATCAAAGCATTTGTCAGTAATACAGTTATTGTGCGGCAAATTGTGAAGAATTGCATTGAATTTAGGTGTGCCCCTTTATATTCTGCTTGCGCTTCTAAGATTTTCAGTCAGGGGCCACAATTAGTTGAAAACAGTTCATCTGGGGCCCTGAAACTGTGGTTCTCATGACTGTGATCTCTGTGCTGTGATTGGCTGCTGCAGTGGTGTCGACCGGGACCAGAGGAATCTCTCAGTCCGTCCTGAGAGCCAGACTCAATATCGGAAAACTAGAGGGACGAATGATCTGTCGACTACTGGAGCGAATCAACATGATCAAGGTAATGACATCAAGGTGACCTTTGACCCCAGCACAAGCATGACAGGGTCAGGGGTCGTCGTCTCACGTGTGCGTCTCTCAGGGCTTCATGGAGGACGAGGGGCGGCAGAGGACCACCAAATACATCAGCAAACTCTTCGTGGAGCAGAGCAAACTCAGCCTGCAGTTCACCAAAGAGCGGCAGCGTAGCCAACACCTGCGCGTCACACACCTGACCCAACCCGAGCCGGAACCCGAACCCAAGCCGGAACCCGAGCCCGAGCCGGATCCGCCCGCAGGCGTCTCTGAGGAGAGCGAGGGAGCGAAGGACACGCGGCAGAAGCTCAAACAGACCAAACTCAGCTTCAGCAAAAAGGCCACGCCCCTCAAAAGTGAGTGGCCAATCACGACACGCGTGCGCTTAGTAGAGGTCTGCACAGGCTTTGAACTGAAGCCCGAACCCGAGATCATTTAACCCGACCCAAACTGACCCGACCGTCACGGTTATATTTTAAGCCCGAACCCGAGGTTTCTCACAGTAAACTGTTTTTTTGTGTGCAATATACTGTATTTTATGATTGCTTGCAACAATAATTAAACAAATGTATGTTCAAACACAGTTTCACCACGGCAGAGGCCCCTCAGCACACAAGAAGACAGAGAGTTGCACAACTACAACTATTCACACACATATATATCCTTCTCAGTGTGAGTTATGAAGGAAGAGAACCGCATCGAGCGTTGGTTTCAGCACCGTCCTCTGATTGCTGTTGTGACTGAAACAGTTTTGTAAAATGATATATGATAAAATAAAAATGATTGTTTTGCGCATGTGCTCCCGTGCGCACTATTTCAGTCACAACAGCAATCAGAGGAGAACTGCAGCGCTGAAACTTTGCTCGTGTTTACGATCACGACACAGCTAACACACGGCATTTATAGCCTGTATAGTTTTTCTTTCTTATTATTCATTCATTGAACATTAACCCGAAACCCGTGAGTTTTCCGTCGGGCTCGAGTCGGGCTGCAGACCTCTAGCGCATACTGATATGAGTTTGGTTTTCACGCTTGTTTGTGTTCAGAGAAGCCCCCGGCGCGAGTGGGCGGAGCTAAAGCCTCTCAGAAGGCTGTGGTTGGTCAGAACGCAGAGGATGCTGACCACGCCCCCAGCACGAGCGCCAGCCAATCACAACACGCAGAGGAACCGCTGCCGGTGATCGTGGAGGTGCTGACGGAGGTCAGTGTGGGTTCAGGAGAACAACGATGTTAAAGGGATAATTCACCCAAAAATGAAGATTCTGTCGGTAATTACTCGCCCTCATGTTGTTCAACCCCGTAAGACCTCGTTCATCTTCACAACACAGATTAAGATATTCCTGATGAGATCTGAGAGCTGGCTCACTCCTCCATAGGCTTCTAAGGGATCGAAACTTGCTGGCCCAGAAAAGTTATAAAAGACATTTTTAAATACAGTGGCTCAACCACAAGTTTATCAAGCGACGAGAATACTTTTTGTGCGCAAAAAACAACAAAAATAACAACTTTCATTCAACTCTTCTTTTTCGCCTGTGTGGGCCTCTGAGTTCACGTAGTGTAACGGCGCAGCGCCTCTGGGTTGAACAAAAGTGTTATGGGGTTGGAACAACATGAGGGAGAGTAATCACTGACAGAGTTTTCATTTTTGGGTGAACTAACCCTTTAACGATAACAGATAACGATGAGTATGAAAATGATAAGTGTTAAGTTATTGTCGTGTGATGGATGGTGTGTTTCTCGGCAGAAGACGAAGAAGGTGGAGATTCACGAGACGTACCGACTGCTGAAGCGCAAGAACATGATCATAGAGGCCGTCCGCTGCAGCAAGATCATCGAGGGCTTCTACTCGTAAGACTCTCTCTCACGATGAGCTCTCAGCGCTGTGCGCGTGTCAGATAAACACGTGTGTGTGTGTGTGTGTGTGTGTGTGTCAGGCTGCAGAAGCTGCTGACGGAGGAGGAGAAGAAGGATGGCGTGAGCACTAAAGTGTGTAAGAAGAGTGTGGTGAGGCTGATCCGCTCGCTGTCTCGAGAGGGTTTACTCAAACTCTTCAGGACCATCGTCATACAGGACGGAGTGCAGAAGAAGGTGTGTGCGCAACACACACTCTCACACACTCATTCACAAGCATGCAAACACACACACACTCTCACAAACTCATTCACACGCACGCAAAAAAGTAACTAATTATAAATACTTTCGTTGCAGTACTTGAGTAGATTTCTCGATTTTTTTTTCAGCCAATCACAGACAGGTCTGATGCGCTTCAGCCAATCACAGACAGATCTGATGCGCTTCAGCCAATCATAGACAGATCTGATGCGCTTCAACCAATCACAGACAGATCTGAAGCGCTTCAGCCAATCACAGACAGGTCTGAAGCGCTTCAGCCAATCACAGACAGTTCTGATGCGCTTCAGCCAATCACAGACAGTTCTGATGCGCTTCAGCCAATCACAGACAGATCTGATGCGCTTCAGCCAATCACAGACAGATCTGAAGCGCTTCAGCCAATCACAGACAGATCTGAAGCGCTTCAGCCAATCACAGACAGGTCTGAAGCGCTTCAGCCAATCACAGACAGTTCTGATGCGCTTCAGCCAATCACAGACAGTTCTGATGCGCTTCAGCCAATCACAGACAGATCTGATGCGCTTCAGCCAATCACAGACAGGTCTGAAGCGCTTCAGCCAATCACAGACAGTTCTGATGCGCTTCAGCCAATCACAGACAGATCTGATGCGCTTCAGCCAATCACAGACAGATCTGATGCGCTTCAGCTAATCACAGAGAGGTCTGACTCGGGTGCAAAACCAATCAAAATGTCCAGTTCATCTGGGGGGCGGGGACTTTAAACCGCACTTTGACAGTCAGTCACTGGCGCTCGTTTTGAATCAGTGTCGCTAACGTTTCAATATTTCAGTGAATGTAAGTGAGCTGTGCTCATATTCTGATTTTTCATATTTCTGATTGCATTAGACTGATATTAGTAAGGAATAATTGACGACAGGCCGTTGAATTATTAGAAAAAATAAAGCGCGGGGGGGGGGAGGGGCCCCCGGGGACCAAACAATTTTTTTCCGTACAAGTCTAGTGGGGCTACATGCCCACCAAATTTCATGTTCCCCGGTGTTTCGGTGTCCCTGGTATCGTTGACGGAAAATTCAGTAAGATGACGGAAAAAAAAAACAAAAAAACTTTGACAATCCCTATATGACCGCTTTCGATAGCTACGCTAGCGGCGGTCATAATAATGCACACCCGAGGTGGTAATGCGGTCACGACGCGAAGCGGAGTTATTCAATTATTCCGCTTATACTACAGTTACCACACCTCGAAACATTGTTCAGATTCTGTATTTCAAGACGTTTGTAAAGTTTTTGTCATTAAAACGCTCTTGTATGTAGACCTAATTACGCATCTAATCCCATGCCTCCGTTGCTAATTCCAAAACGTCATTTTAGAGTTAGTAACGGAGGTTTGAGCCACTGATAGCAGACTAATGCTGGCACACACGACTAGCTGACACATTCTCTGACTGTTTTCATCGCCTGCAGCAGATTTTAAACACCGACTTTGAGCACAGACTGAATGCGCTGAACACGCGTTTGGGCATGATCATTCATCAAATTACATTCATAACCGGCCTTAAAGTGTGTCCTCGGCTTTATGCAGTTATTAGAGAGAGATGTTGCAATAATGAGACAGAAAAGCATGTGCGTCAATATTATTATTTATTTATTAATTCAATTCATTTTAATTAATTCGTTCATTCTTTTTTTCTTCTATTATTACAGATGACAGTAGACTATAGCCAAATAAATGAAACACAAAGCCCTTTTAACAAGTAAAGCCTATCAATAATTATTTATTTGTTAAATTATCTGCAATAAAAATCCGTGCTGCAGGACTATCCATTCATTTAGCCTATATTCAGTTTAATTTTCTATTGATTATAGATAGGAATATACTTTATTTATTAAAATTAAACTGCATGTTTCCATTGATTGTGAAGCTCGACATTGAAGATTGCAGATCAAGCGCATGGGGCTAAATGTTTTTTCTTGTTATGAATTGTATCCTATTTTCCGTTATTACAGTTGACTAGTTGAAGTGACATGGAGCTGTAATGCGGTCGAGACCTGCCTGGAACTACTTTAGCCGTGCGTTTCCCTGAAAATAATGCACACCTTAGAACGTTCGTCAACCAATCAGATTCAAGCATTCACCAGCCCTGTATAAAAATAAATAAATTATATTATCCAACGCAGTGAACACCATACTAATAATGCACACTACAGAAAAGCAGCACGTGTGGAACATTTTTTCATCATGGATGGATGCACTTTTTTGGGCTTCAGATTTTCTCCAGCCATTCACTGCCATTATAAAGCTTGGAAGCGTCAGGGGGGTTTATTAATATAACTCTGATTGTGTTCGTCTGAAAGAAGAATGTCATATACACCCAGGAGGACTTGAGGGAGAGTGAATCAGGGGCTAATCTTCAGTGCTGGAAGAACTATCCCTTTAAAGACATACATCATTCTCATGAAAATACCTGAGACAGCTTGATGAACACAGATATATTATCGCTATCGTG
>CM040767.1:62218683-62223683 GCA_022829085.1 Abramis brama
ACACACACACACACACACACACACACACACACACACACACACACACACACACACACACACACACACACGTGTGATGTCAGCACTGTTGAGCTGTTTGTTAATGTGTTTGTGATGTTGTCAGAGCACTGAAGATTCAGGAACGCATCATACCGTCAGACTGAGGAACCTGCTGTCCAAACACCCTCCGCCCAAACCGGCTACGCTCACCGGTAACACACACACACACTCTCACACACACACACACACACACACACACACATGTTCAGAACTGTTGCCGTGCTGTAAATAGGGGCTTTTGCACCGGAGGAACCTCTTCATAGTTCCTAGAACTATTGGTGGAAGTTCCCGGTTCTTGGCGTGTTCGCACAGCAGGAACGATTTTAGTTCCAGGAACTCCTTTTGGAGGAACTAATTTCGCTCCTGCTTCAGAGCACTATAGGAACTATCTGTGACGTTAGTGTTTGCTGATTGGTCGAACGCACGCAAAACACCAGCACACGCCATTTTTAAAAAGGCTGTGTAAACACACAGATTATGCAACCAGGAACACGGTCCTATGGGAACCACTAGTTCTTGCGAAACCACCCTGGTGACGAGTTCCTATAACAGAGTTCCTAGAACTATCCGGTGCGAAAGCCCCTATTGGTCAATCAAAGCATTAAGACGCCTAAGCTGTGCTGTGTTCGAAAACGCCCCCTATCCCCTCATTCACTATTTTCTACATTAGTCCACTAATTTAGTCCACTGAAGTGAGTGAATTCAGACACTGAGTGCGCCGGAAGCCCTTCTCCATAGTTTGTACTGCTTAATAATCATTTAAAATGATGCAAACAGGCAGCTCCAGTAGTAATGCAGAGATTTATCTTGAACTCTGTCATAGAAACTAGCATACATAAACCGTAATTAAACGGTCTAATTATCAATTAAAAAGGAATTTATACCTGTATGATAATGCTGTAGCCACACTGGACCAGCGGTTTGGAAAATGGATGGATGATTCAGCGCCATCTTCTGGTCAGACGCGGGAGTTCATTCAGCGCGTGACTCTCACAGTGCATTATGGGTATTCTCTAGCCATTGAGCCTACATCAGAGAGCATACACACTCGTTATTGCGGTGTATTGTGGGATTGAATGAGTGCACTCAGGAGTGTCCACTACGGTTTCGGACACCACTACAAATAGCTGTCCCCTCAAAAAGTGGCCTATTTAAGGGTATAGGGGGCGATTTCAGACGCAGCCATGGTGTTATATCTGATTATGAGTCTCTGTGTGGTGGTCAGGGGCGAAGGTGGCGCCCCCTGCTGTCCTGGAGGAGGAGGTGCGTCTGAGCTCGCAGCCGGCCAGCAGAAACCAGGAAGTGTGTGGAGGACGAAACCTCAAACGCAAGAGACCCAAGACGGACGCCAGCAAACCGGCACGCAAGAAGAAGAAAGGTACTGGCGCTGACAGAACGTTGATGTATTAAACGGTGGTGATGTCATGTAGCTCATCAGGAAGTGTGTGTGTGTGTCAGTGCGAGCGAGCAGGCAGAGTCAGGCCCAGGACGAGACGGACCAGCGTGCTCTTCTACAGATGACCAGGCAGAGAGTGGCGTGGACACACATGGAGGACAGTCTGCTGATGCTGTGCCGTGTCGCCAGCCACTTCCTCAACCGCAAGGTACCCGTGCACTCACACACACACACACACACACACACACACACACTAGTGTTCGTTAACACAAAAACCATGACGGAACATGTTTGGTGATTACGGTAATGTTTGGTGATTACCTGTTTTCTGTGACAACATCATTAAACACTAACTATCTCAACATGAAAGTGGAAACGCGACTGGCCCTGGCACACACTAGCACGCCCTCTTTTGGCCCGACAGTGGAAACCAGCTATGGATGATGAACCTAAATGAATAGAGAAGTTGTGCTGAAGTGTTGGGTTGATCGAGACCATGAGCAGTTCTGTCTTCACAAGGTTTAGTTGAATGTGATGGTCTTTCATCCAGAAAGAAATGTCTGTTAGGCAGGTCAAGATGCGAGCAGCTCCTGTCAGATCCTCAGGCTGGAATGAGAGGTAGAGTTGTGTGTTGTCAGCATAGCAGTGATGGGAAAAAGCCTTGTTTCTATATGACAGATCTAGGGATGACATGTGGATGGAGAAGAGAAGCGGTCCCAGCACTGAGCCCTGAGGCACTCCAGTAGCTAGATGATAACAGTGATGGGAAAAAGCCTTGTTTCTAAATGACAGATCTAGGGATGACATGTGGATGGAGAAGAGAAGCGGTCCCAGCACTGAGCCCTGAGGCACTCCAGTAGCTAGATGATAAAACCATATTCCTGATCAAATTAACACACACGCACAAGCAGCGTTAATAAACTAGAAGCTCATGGGTGTATTTATGTGGTGTGTGTGTGTGTGTAGCTGAAGAGGCCGTTCGTGCCCTGGACAGTGGTTCGTGACGTGCTGCATGCTGAGTTTGAGTTATCGCTGGATAAAACATCTCTGTCTGTCAGCCGACGCTCACGCTACATCATGAAGAACCCGCAGACCTGCCTGAACTACAGGTGTGTGTACAAACACACTCACACTGCTCTTTATAATGACTGCAGACTGACACACACGCCGTCTGACTTTAGAGTAATGAAACTCAGTGTAAATCTGATGGCTGTTTTGTAGGATTTGTCTGGCTGAGATGTATCAGGATAAAGAGCTGATGGCCAAATTCCTGAACCGAACTGACGACTACAACGATGTGAAGGTGAGACTCGATTCTTCAATGATTCTCAATCTATTCTGCGTTTACTTTTTTACTATTTTTAATGTCGTTTACTTCTTGCTGCCAAACGAAACCTTTCAGCGAGTATTTAAATGTCCACAAAAACGGATACTTGTGAAAAGTGTTTTACCCGTATTAATCTGAACTAGTTTGTAGATTTTTTGGAAAAATGGGTCTCAGAAATCTTCAGTTTCTACACTGTAAAACTGCAATGGTGGTCAGAAAAATAATCGTGTTTTCCGTTTGAATAAAGAGTATTTTTCTGACTCCTTTGATATTTGTTTTTGTTTTAAGCACAAACTCAGTTCATTTTGACACATTTGTCAGAAAACCTTTAATATCTTTAATATCAGTCATTTCGCTTCTCAGTAAAAATATCTATATATTTACCTTAGAATTGGATTGTGACTCCATGAATCGGATCTTATCGTGTTTGTGTGTGTGTGTGTGTGTGTGTGTGTGTTACAGGTGTGTGCTGAGGAGTATAAGGAGTTTGTACGCTTTCTGAGGTCAAAGTTCAGCTCCAGCTACGGCTCCAGTGATGTCATCATACCAGACACGCGAGATGAACTCTTTCACAAGTACACACACACCCTTGTTCTTTTAGTATTACAGTTTTTATTCCTATTCTAAATTAGCTTTTATTTTTATATTTGAGTTTTCATTTTAATTGAGTAATTTTGTTATTTTATCATTTTTAGGCTCTTTAATGTATGCTTCTATACAGCTTTATTTTTGTTGCATAAATCAGTTAGTTGCAATGCAACATTTCTAATTTTCATCATGTTTTTTTTTATTTCTTTTTAAAATATTTATATATATTTTTTATTTCCTATTTTTTATAGATATTTTTTATTTCAATTACTTTATTCTTATAGTTTTAGTTAACAATTAGAACACTGAATTGTATTCTCTGCAGATGAGTCTTTCAGTCTTGTGTGTGTGTGTGTATGTGTGTGTGTTTCCTCAGGTTTAAGGTGTACACAATTGACGAATCACTTGAGCGCACTATAGACATCTTGAAGAGGTGTGTGTGTGTGTGTAATAACGTCTACAATTTTATGTTTAAATCCTGTTTTTATTTACGTTTTGCTTATCAAGTGCTTTGAGCTCTGGAAGACACTATTCATTAAACACTGTTCTTATTGCCATTATTAATATTAATAAAAATGCAAAGTAATGCAAGAAAGTTCCAGGAGAGTGAAAACACATCAGTTTCTGTTTAAACATTGTTTGATGTTTTCGTCAGTGGAGTTTTGATCTGTTTGGATGTTGGAGTGTAATGACTGTGTGTTTCAGGAAGGAGGACATTGATGTTCTGGTGCTGTTTAATTTAATTCAGAGCACGCTAGTGCTCACCAACGCTCAGATGAAGAACTACAGACCCTTCCAGGTACACACACACACACACACACACATGTGCACACAGGTGTTTATACTGTGTTCATGTATGAGTGACGTGTCAGTGATCGTGTGTGTGTGTTCTAGACGTTCTGTCTGTACACGCGCTACAGCGAGGAGGTTTTGTCCCAGGCCTTCCAGACGTGTCGTAACCGGGCACTAGTGAACCGGCGGCGGCCCATCACCAAAGCCCACCTGAAGAAGTGCCACTCGCTGCCCTTCCTGCCCATGTCCTACCAGCTGTCCCAGCACTACTACAGGTCTCACACACACACACACACACACACACACACACCCACCCATGTCCTACCAGCTGTCCCAGCACTACTACAGGTCACACACACACACACACACACACACACACACACACACACACACACCCATGTCCTACCAGCTGTCCCAGCACTACTACAGGTCACACACACACACACACACACACACACACACACACCCATGTCCTACTAGCTGTCCCAGCACTACTACAGGTCACACACACACACACACACACACACACACACACACCCATGTCCTACCAGCTGTCCCAGCACTACTACAGGTCACACACACACACACACACACACACACACCTGCCCATGTCCTACCAGCTGTCCCAGCACTACTACAGGTCACACACACACACACACACACACACACACACACACACACACACACACACACACACACACACACACACACCCATGTCCTACTAGCTGTCCCAGCACTACTACAGGTCACACACACACACACACACACACACACACACACACACACACACACACACCCATGTCCTACCAGCTGTCCCAGCACTACTACAGGTCACACACA